>JAWWES010000011.1:22008192-22029971 GCA_035583135.1 Lophotriccus pileatus | reverse complement strand
GGCCGCGCCTGGGGAGGGGGACGGGGCGGCGGGGCTGGAGCCGCAGCCGCAGCCGGGGCTGGGCCGTGCGGGTCCCGCCGTAACGGCCGCCTTTCCCGCAGGTGACATGAGCTCGCAGCAGTTCCCCCGCTCGGGCGCGCCGCCCGCCGCCCTGGGACCAGCGCCGCCGCCCATCCCCACCAGCGGCTCCGCAGGGATCATCGCCCCCGCCGCCACAGGTAAGCGCTATCCGGGCCCCGCAGCTCTCGGCTCCAGGGGCAGGGAGCAGTTCCGGCTTCCCTTCCCCTTTTTCCAATCGGGCGGGAGGAGCGGGGCCGGCCCGAAAGCTGCCGCGGTCACGCGTGGAGAAAACGGCGTGAGAACCAGTTTAGCTGCCGACTCTGGAAAGCGCCGTTCGGGCAGCGTTGAGCCTTTGATGCCGGGTGTCTTTGATGGCAGGTGTCTTTGCTCGGCTGCGCTTTATCTCGGCCACTGTGTGTTCTTAGAATAAGTGATGAGTGGACATAGGAGCATCTCATGTAGCCGAAAATGGGGTGGGAACCCTGATTCCAGCTCCTCTGTCCCTGCCACAGTGACAGTTTTCATCAGGCCACCAGGGGTGACTGAGGGGAGAACAGCTTCGTTTTCAGGAGGGTTTATACTTGTTTTGCAGCTTAATATTCAGATACGTATTGCATTAAATGAAGAGTTTTTCATGCTGTTTGATGTGGGATTTAATGGTAGTTACTTAGATAATTAAGTATTTTTCACTTGAGAGCAAAGTTAGTCAATCTTTGTTTAAAGATGGTGTTTAAATGGACTTCTCAGACTTGACCCTGCGTTGCCCAGCATTGCCAGGCCCGTCAGTTCCGAGGGGAACAGGCAGAATCAGTGCCAGAGTTCCCAGGGTTTTCCTCATTGGAATAGGTTTAACTGTAAGGGTGAGTTTCTTTAATTTAGACATTTCTGACATCTCATCTCTGACCTAGTGGCTGACCAAGGCAAACCTGTTAAAAATTGTTACCTTTTCCTTTGTTTTCACTAGCGAGTGATGAATCCAGCCGTGACTCAGAAGTTGCTCCCAGAGAGCACATGGGCCCTGGTGGCTCCATCCAGCCCCGGGAGGAGAAGCAGGAGCCGGTGGTGGTTCGGCCATATCCACAGGTCCAGATGCTGACACAGCACCACCCTGTCCAGTCTGGTGCCCCTGTGACAGTGACAGCACCACCAGCACATTTGACTCCAGCTGTGCCCCTTTCCTTTTCAGATGGACTTATGAAGGTAATGAGGAGGCTCATGATTCATAGGAGGAAAAATCCAATCTGTAAATGACACCAAAGCCTTCTCTGCTGTTGTTTCTGAAGCTTTCTTTGCTTCTGCTAACTGTGCAGTGCTGTGTGGGTTTGGCTGGCCCACATGATGCACTTGCTAGTATCTCAGCATTATTTTTGAGGGGGGCATATTTTGTTTATCTCTTAAGAGAACAGTGATTTCAATCAGTTTTCTCTTTTCTCTGCAAGATACCAAATTAACTGTTAATACCCAATGTCTGTAGGGCAGTACTATAGCCCTGGCAGATTCCACTGGTGACATTGTGACATGTGCTAGCAGCTGCATATTTCCAGTACAAAAGTACTTTCTTTGTTCCTTTCCTTGTTTGGAATAACTAAATGTTCAATATCTTTGCTGTCCAAATACTTATCCACACTTGTATAAACTCTCTCTCCAGGCTTTGACCACCTCCCCAGATGATTTCTGCTTCAACCTGAGCTTTCATTTGAAGTTGCCAATGTTTCTGTCTCCATTTCTTGTAGCCTCCCTTGAAGCCCACCATGCCCAGCCGGCCCATCGCTCCTGCTCCACCGTCTACTCTCTCAGCTCCCACCAAGGTCCCTGGGCAGGTGACTGTGACCATGGAGAGCAACATACCACAGGCTCCAACAATTCCTGTGGCAACAATCAGTGGGCAACAGGTCTGTTTCTTTGGTGGCTTTTCTGTTCCATCTCACTGTATGGTCAGATCGATACCAATAACGGTACAACCGAGATGGGGTTTTTGCAGCAGGAGGGAAGGGAAAGAAAGCAGGTTTCTCTATTTAGTGCCACAGACTGTTGGATCAGTCCTGCTTGGAGCATTAGATCTCAGCTTCAGTTGTCACCAGCCCTTTACAAAGCTGCTGATCCGTTGTAATCGTCCAACTGAGGTAGCACAGCCAGGCTGTGATGGCAGAGCCGTGCCCAAAACCTGAGTCTTTCCTTAAAAGCTCCTGCTGTGTCAGTGTCAGTTGGAGAACTTCTACTGTAGAGAAACTGCTGGGATTTATCACTACAGTGTTCTTCACCTCTTCTGGGAGCAGATTAGAGGAGACTAGTGAGCAGTTAATGAGTTTGAAGTTGTTCTTATTTGAAACTGGTTTATCAGAACACTCATCTCTAAACCCCTGAAGCCTCAGGGGTTTGATATAAAGTGCCTTTAGTTGGATTTGAGTTAGTCTGGCTAAGAACATGCAGCAGTTTCAGTGGATTTGTCTTTGTTAATATCACTGGGAAGTCTAGAATTATAAGAAAATAGAATTAATTTGTTGCAGCATCTGTCAGGTTCCCACCATTCTCTCAGCTTTATTGGAGGGGTGGTATGAAACGATGTCTTACTGTCACCAGTGGCAGAAAGGCCATCTCTGTGGTGGTTGTGGGTGACTGCTGGGTGACTGTCACCTGAGTAGCAACCATAAAAACATCAGGGCAACAGATAAGTATTTACATATTCCAGCATCAGCAGGCTCTGTAACTTTATCGTGTACAAACACCTGCCTCTTTCTCAACTTGTAACGTATTCAACCTTTGGTATGCCAAGTATTTGTCCAGCATCTCTTTTCTGTCTTTGAGGCTTAGATATGGTAATGCTGCCATTGGTTTTTATCAACACAGCTGACTGTTGTTTTGCTCTTGAACTCTATAGGGACATCCCAGTAACTTGCATCATATCATGGCCACCAACGTGCAGATGTCCATCATCAGGAGTAGCGCTCCCGGGCCTCCGCTGCACATTGGAGCTTCTCACCTGCCCCGAGGTAAAGATGCCTGCTTTCTGTTCACAGCTCTCAGCTGGTGCATCTGGCTGTCACCTCTGCAATCCTCCTCTCTGCTAGTGCAGCTAGTTCATCAGCTGCTAGAATTGCTACTATGAATGAGTGACTGCCGGCCTTTTAGGGGTTATGTTGCCTTCAGCCATTTAGGGCAGGACTGTGTGACAGCGTTTAAAATGCTGACAGATACCAGCACGTCTGTTAATCTGGTTCTGTGCTGTTAAAATAATCACCACTTTCAAGAAAAAATATCCACTGGTAGAGACTGACCTGCCCTGCAAAATGTCATGTACGTTCTTGGTGGCAAGCATTGCTCTCCTATGGCAGTGGCAGCTGGGCAGTTGTGAAGCATGTTCTTACCCCTCTGCCACAGGACCACTCGTGATCTTTGTGCATGCTAACACATCATTTTGTATGCATTTAGCCATGAGTTAAATGCTGGTGATAACTACAGGCTCTTGTCTCCCAGGATTTTGCTTGCTAGAGCTTGTAAAGAGATCAGCCCCTTAAAGCAGCCCTGTGCTCAATACAGCCTGTCTGATTTCTGACTGCAGCTTTTCTTTCAAAATCTTATGGGTTAGGTTTACAGTTCAACTTCAAAGTGATCTGAATTCCAAGTACCGTTTGTCTTTTCTGCTTCCTTTTATATTCAGTGTTATTTGGTCACTCAAGAAAAATTGACGTGGGCAAAGACTATCTCCTTTAACTAGAGCATGTGCAAGGACTGTACAGCTTTCTGTAGCTAAAATAGTGTTGCTCACTTCATTCTTGGAGGACAATTGCCACACTTGGACTCTCATTTAGTGCACATTTCTTTTTTTTCCTCTTTTTCTTTTGGTTTAAGTATTAACTTTTGAGCTAATCATTTCAATTAGAGACATGTACAGAAGTCTAGTCCCTCAACTGGTTGCAAGGCTGTTTGCCTTCTACAGTGTTTTTTTATGACCAAAAGTCATCAAACAGTAGACAAATTAATGAGTTGCAGGTTTAACTGGTGTGGAGTTTTGAGGTTTTTTTGGTGGGGTGGTGATGTGGCTGCTTGTTTTGTTTAGTGTGGGGACTTTTTGTTTTGGTTTTCTTCCGTTGCATGTGTTTTGTCTTCTGAACTTCATCAGGTGCAGTGAGGTCACTGCTTGTATCAGGTGTCTTATTTACACATTAGCCCAGTAATCAAGCTGAATTATTTCTACTGACTTCCACAGCTTGGAGTAAGAAAACCTTGGATTTGCAATAATACAGGGGAATAAGAAGTACCACCGAAGCCAATTAATTTAAAATAATACCTCCCCTTCCCACATGCTTCTGTGAATCTTAGGTATATTTGTTGAAAGCCTTATTTTTAAACCAACATCCCCTGAGCTGGGGTGCTTCTGGAATGCATTAGGACTGAAACAGCAGCCACTGTCAGCGGTCTGTGATCGTGATGGAGCCGTTGGGTGCACGGGATTTTAACGCATTTGGTTTGTTCCCCAGGTGCAGCAGCTGCTGCGGTGATGTCCAGCTCCAAAGTAACTACAGTCCTGAGACCAGCTTCCCAGTTGCCAAATGCAGCCACAGCTCAGCCAGCAGTTCAGCACATCATTCACCAGCCAATCCAGGCAGGTAGCAGCCAGGCAGCTCTGCACACACTGACTGCCAGCTCCAAACTCTGGCATGCACCTGTAGTGGATAACCTCTAACTGCCTATTTACTGGGCTGAGGCTACTCTCAGCTCTCTGCCAGGTCTATTTTCTTTATTTCCTTTGTGGACTTGGTGCCAGAAATTGGGCTTTTATCTATCTCCAAAGTGCTTAGAAACTGGGAAGATGATTTAGTTCAGACACGCTCAAGTTTTAAACTTTGAAAAGTCTGGTACAGTGTGTTGGTGCTCATTTCTTCTTCAATATATGAATTGATGTAGAATTTTAAAAAAATCTCATTTTAATATGCTTTTGTATATCTCAGCTTATGTATGTTTTTAAGGAGAAGATTGTGGATATTATCTCCCTACAGTAATGCTTGTTTTGGGTGTTGGGATAGAGGGTTAAACATCTTCACTTTGTGCTCTCAGTTAGGATCTCGATGTAATCACCTTTGACTTCCTGTGTCTTCTTGAATCAGGATTTCTTCTCATTCTGAGGGTTTTTTCCCTAAAGACCTTCAAGAGACCTGGTCTTGTTAACTTTGTTGGTTACTGACCGCTGTGATGTTACATGTGTTAAAAACCAGGACAGATCTGCTTAGGACCTTGCAGATCAATTCAGAAAGACTGTAAATTTCTCAGAATGCCAAAACGTAGTGACAAAGGTATAGGAAAGCCAGTTTTAACCAAGTAATTCCTAGTTATTCTGTAAACAGCACAATTTCCTTTCTGAATGTTCTCTCTGACTCCTTTTTTTTTATAGTCTCGTCCTCCTGTGACAACTTCAAGCACTATTCCTCCTGCAGTGGTGGCAACTGTCTCAGCCACGAGAGCTCAGTCCCCTGTTATAACCACAACAACAGCACATGCTACAGAGTCAACCCTCAGGTAAAACCTTGACAGAGGCTGCAGTGAGGGGAAATGCTCGTTAATCATCCAGAGCTTATAATCCTCTAGATGGGGGATGGTGTAATATCAAAACAGTAGTGCTTGCACACTGCAAATGCTTTCATTTCTTTGACTGAAAATAACTATAAACATGAGGTGTTGTTCTGTGTTGTGAGAAGGAAAGAACTTAGTGAGTCAGTTTTGAAATCCTTGGACAGCAGAGTTTCTGTTGCAGGAACTCGTGGCTAATTCAGCCTGTATTTTTTATGAAAACATGATGAAAAGTGACACGTGAATGTTGAAAAGCATCCCTGACATAAAATCCCCTTTATGAACTTATGATAAGGCTGCCCTCCTGGTTGGGCAGGTGAGGGACAGAACAGTGTAGATCAAATTACTTACCTTGTTTTGCCATGCGCTTGGCAGCAGCGTTGCTCTCCCAGGGAGGAGACCAAGGCCTGTGTCCCTGTGTTTTATCTTCCACGTTTCCTTGATGATTCCTCTCGTTCCTCCCCAGTCGGCCCACGCTGTCTATCCAGCAGCACCCGCCCTCTGCAGCGATCAGCATCCAGCGGCCTGCGCAGCCCCGGGACACGGCCACGCGCATCACGCTGCCCTCCCACCCAGCCATAGGCACACAGAAGCCACAGCTCCACACCATGGCTCAGGTAAACTGCAAGAAGGAAATACCCTCTTGCTGCTTCAGGTGTCTCTTTTGTTTGTAGCTTGAGGGCTAAGATTAAATTGGGGAAGAGAGACAGGATGAGGTCAGAAATTCGTGTTGTTCACAGTCAGTGCAACATGATTCCATACCAAGTATAGATTTTAAATGTAGTCTTTTAACTGTAAGGTTTTCTTTTCTTTTCCTAGAAAACCATTTTCAGTACTGGTACTCCAGTGGCAGCAGCAACCGTGGCTCCTATTTTGGCAACAAATACCATTGCTTCAGCAACCACAGCTGGTGAGTGTTCATAACGCTGTTGCGGGAGCATCGTGGGGTGTAGGTTTTGTTGTTTGTTGACTTTCTTCTTTGAATGTGGAACCTGATAATTTTTGAGCAATTCTTTTTTCATAGTAAAGACTGCAATTACTGCATTCTTTGGGGGGGAGGTTGTCTGGTTTAGGGGTTTTGCGCTCTTTATTTGGTTCATCACTGTCACCATAGGGCTCCAAAGAAAGATCTCTTAAGTTGTTTTTTTTTCTTTAGGTTCTGTATCTCACACCCAAGCGCCTACAAGCACCATTGTTACCATGACAATGCCCTCACATTCTTCCCATGCTACAGCTGTCACGACCTCAAACATCCCAGTTGGTGAGTGGTTTCAGTTCTTAGAGGAGCCTGTAGCTGGTGCTTCCATTTTTCTGTTTATGCTGGCAGTGTTTGTGCATGTTAGCAAATTAAGGAGGGGAAGAAATTCAGGTCAAACTGCGAGAAACCAATTAATTGGTCTGCTGTTTTAATTCTTTTAATACCAGGAAGAAATAGATGTTCTAGGAGAAGTAAGTAGTAAAATGGCTCACTTGCTTCCTCTGTTGAATTCTTAGGCAAACTTGTGCCATTTGGCATTTGGATATCCTGAAAGTTGTAACTGCTTGGTGGTAGAATGTGGCTTTCAGAGTTGATCTTATAAGTTATTCCTGTGCCTCTTGAGGTGTTAGGTGTAGCCTTGTTGAGCTTGATTAGTGTGTTCGTTTGGAGGTAAAATACTAAGGTGTGAAGGTGGAAACTTCATTTGCCTGCACGTGGAATCTGCCTGAGATGTTTCCTACAGAACTGCATAAGTTTCTTTTTGTTTGTCTCTGTTTTCTTGCTGATTGCCTTGTTCCTTTGAAATCTTGTAATGTCTTTTCTGATGCTAAATTTCCATGGGGGGAATGTTGTATCTCTATACATCAGTGTTTTTATTTTCATGGCCTCTGTCCACAAACACTTGTCTGCCTTGATCTCTGTGAAGTTCTGCTTTCAAAACTTGGATAACTCAGTTCTTGACAGCAGAAAGGATTGGGCTGATCCTAAAGAAACTGAACTTCGTTTGAGCACTGAAATGACTTTGTTAGCAAGTATAATTTATATATATATTTAGAATATCCATATTTTTGGTATAAATTGATGAGAATTGCTTTGTTCTCCTTTTCCTTCGGCTTATTGAAGAAACTCATCATCACTGTGGATAGGAGATCATCTGGAGATGGGGTGGGTTGTTTTGGGTTGAGAAGGAAGGGAATTAGTATTGGTTGTTTTTGCAGGATAATTAATATTGCCTTTGCAGTGTTTGCCAACTTTTCCTGTGATGGCTGGTTGATTACTTGTTTATCTTTATGCAGCTAAAGTGGTTCCCCAGCAAATCACACACACTTCTCCCCGGATCCAGTCTGATTACACAGCAGAGAGGAGTAACCTCATACCTCTGTCCAGCCACCGAGCATCTCCAAACCCAGTAGCAATGGAGACCAGAAATGACAACAGGTGGGGAGAGAACAGCTCTGGCAGTGAAAGTGTGTGTGAGTAGGGTTTGAGGGCCCTGCTGCTCTTCTAGGCCCTGACATGCTGGAACTAATGTTTTAAAAACCTAGGGGGGTGGATTCGGTAGTTTTGATGCAATCAGGATAGTTGAGATACTTGATATCTTATGACAGATGAGATTGCAAAACGCAGGGGCGGCTGGAAGGGGTTGAAGGTGAACTGTTGAACTCGTGTGTGTGACACTTGCTCTCTTTGATGCCTGTAGGCAGTCGGTACCTGTCCAGTTCCAGTATTTCTTACCTACATACCCTCCCTCTGCCTACCCTCTGACTGCACACACCTACACCCCCATCACCAGCTCCGTGTCCACCATCCGCCAGTATCCAGGTAAGACCGCCTTGGGGCCAGCAGACCCAGGTGCTTTGTTGAGCTTCTACCTTGTATGTGAGCTTTAGTGACAGAAGGAGCTAAAAGGCTTCTGTGCTTGGTTCTGTGACAGTTGGTCACAAAAGGTCTCGGATGACTTGCTGGCTAAGGGGAAAACTCATGGGCAAAGGGGTATTGAACTACTTCAGAGCCGACTAAGTCCAGTTAATAACGGTTTTCTTAGGAGTTTAACATTCAATATCCCAGGGTTTGTATCTCTGTAAGTAAAAGTTTTTGATTCTACAGATCAAAACAGTTCAACTCCTCCAAACCAAGCCAGCTCTTTGATGCATCTTCATTCCCTGGTATTCTGACAAGCCCTTTTAATATTTTTCCACATGAATGTACAGTTTGAGAGAGAAACCTGAGCCAAAAAGGGAAAAAATGAGCTGCATTGCACAATTGTGTTAGTGTTGTGTTTAGAAGAATGGAGCAATTGATGTATTTGAACTGTTGCAGTAATTTGCACTCAAAAAATGATGCATAGTATGAGCCCATGTAGTCAACCCAAATTTACGTCATTCTGTGGCAAATTCTGGAGCATTTTTACCTTACTGGGTGGTTTAGGCCTCTCTCTAATGTGATAATTTCCACTGTCCAGACTGTAGGAACATGCATGATTTGGATATTCATGGAATATCTGTCTGCTGGCAGCATGTTACCTATGAGCAGTATAGAGGGAACTCAGAAGGACTTGGAGGTGGGAAAGCCCATTTGTTGAATGGAGAATTACAGAATCATGGAGTTGTTTAGGTTGGGAAAACCTTTTAAGATCATCAAGTCCAACCATTAAGCCAGCACTGCCAAGCCCACCATTAAACCATGTCCCCAAGTGCCACATCCACATGTCTTTTAAATCCCTCCAGGGATGGGGACTCCAGCACTTTCCTAGGCAGCCTGTGCCAGGGCTGGACAAGCCTTTCTGTGAGGATTTTTTTTTTCCTAATATCCAGTCTAAACTTTCCCTGACAGAATATGATTGCACATGGTCAGGAGTTCCAGTTTCCACAGTGTACTGGGCTGATGGTAGGCTAGTGCTAATATTTAGAAAAGCAGATGTAGGTTCTTCATCAGGAGATCATCAACAGAGACATTTTGCTTGTTAAATTGACTCGAAGCATCCATGGAAGGTATTAATTGTGGCAGCTGGTGGTGACAACTGAAAGCAGAGGATTCAAGGTATGAGGAGGGACGTGCCAGGAGCACAGCCAGGTGAGGGCTTAGGTGAAAGTACAGAGGAGACTCACTGAGATAAGGAGAGTTTAACGCAGGATTTGGAGGAAGAATGTTGGCTTTGGCTTTCCAAATGCTTGGTTGTGTTTTACATAGTATCACAGAAGGATTTTGTTGGACAGAAAGTGTTGCAACAACAGTGTTTTGTCGAAGGTGTTCCACTAAGAATTAATGTGCCATGCTTAATACTGAGACATTTTTAGGGACCTGGTGCAGGTTTCAGGTTTTTGACAGCTGTTTTTAGAATGTCTTGTCAGCACAAGAACTTGATGGAAATTCTGTGTCAATGACAAAACCAGCTTGTTCTGCATTGTTAACAAGCAAGGCCATTGTTGGCAAGCTCACCCTTGCATTCTGTGTGTGGCTGCAGAAATCCTGGTGCAGCTCTGTAGAGACTGGAAAACTGGAGATCCAGGGAGTTCAGATGGTCCAACAGTGTTGTTAAGTGCTGCCTGGGAGAACTGTAATACGCTGTATAGTGGATCTGGAAAGACAGAATCGTTGTTTAGGGTTGTGAATTTATTCAAATTAATTGAACTTCTTGGAGCAGGTGTTTCATTGGGAACATTACCCTGCCACTAAAATATTTTGTGTTTATTTGAGCTGTGGAATCCAGCCTGTAATTGTGAGCCCTGTTCTGAGCCAGATGAGGTTGTACTCAACTTCAGAGTTGACTCAGCTTCAGAGAATAAAAAATTACTTAGGCTTCTCATTCTTTTTCATTTATTTTTTTAAGCAGAGAAAATGCCAAGCGTTGGTACTTGAAAGTATTGTAAAGTAAGATAGTGAGCAAAACTAGAGCACAACTTTCTGAGACTGCAATTTGAGTCTAACTAAAAGCAGAATTAAACTTGATCTTTTCTCTCTTGTTGCAATTCGAAATAAAAAATAGAGTGAAAATCACCAGTGATGTTTAATTCTTCTGGCAGACGATCTGGCCTCGTTGCTCTCAAATTTACTACAGTAACAATCAGGCTGGCAAATTTATTTCTCAAAGCAACAAACAGTCTTTGAAAGTTAGTATTGAGTGACACGTGGTAGGGGAAACTGAGGTGACCTGTTGGCCAGGTGTGATGAGGTGCCTGTGTTGCTGCTCCCAGTTTCAGCCCAGGCGCCCAACTCGGCCATCACAGCTCAGACCGGCGTTGGAGTGGCCTCCACTGTGCACCTCAACCCCATGCAGCTGATGACAGTCGATGCGTCCCACGCCCGGCACATCCAGGGCATCCAGCCGGCTCCCATCAGTGCCCAGGGCATCCAGCCAGCTCCCATCAGTGCCCAGGGCATCCAGCCGGCGCCCATCGGGACACAAGGACTCCACCCCGCCGCTCCGATCGGCGCGCAGGGGCTGCAGCCAGCGCCCATCGGGGCCCAGCAGCCACAGGGCGACACCAAGACCTCGGGTAAGAGCACCGGACAAGTCCTCGCTTCGGGCTGAGGTTGAGCAGCTAAGCTGCTGCCTTACCCATGTGGCTGTGACTGATGATCTTCTTACAGTCTCTGTGGTCCAGAGGCGGACGCTGAATACATCCCTGCGCCTGTTCTCCCCTCAAATATTTCCGAATTGGTTCATTTTTAAAGCACACCGGGTGGAGCGTGTGGGTAGCCTTGGACAGGCTACTTCAGTGGAAAACACTGGTAGTGCCTGAGCTTAAACAAGTCCCTTTAGTAAGGCCCTGTGGGAAAAGTAACTTCCAAGTGAGCAATGTTCTCTAAACTGTTCCAGCTGTGCAGTAGATCCCAGAAATAATCAGAATCCAGCCAGGTATTTTCTGTGGTTGGTAACCCGATCCTGGGCTGTGAGAGAAACCATCTTTCACTAAAAATAATTGGTCTGATGAAGCCCCAACAACCTGCTGAAGGAACGGGAAATGGCAGCCAAAGGAATATGATGTTGCACAGCTGGCAGACGGTGTGGTGACTTCCCAGCTGTCCATACTCTTTGCATCCCTTAGCTCGCCAAACAGGCTCTGGCAGGAGGTCAGAACACGAACACAGCTTATGGAGCTTACTTACAAGTGGCATGTGTTGCCATGTGGGCTCTACTAGGAGCGTTATTCTGTTGACCCAGTTGTGTTGGTGATCTCCCTAGTGATGTCTGCATTTTCCATGTCTTCTGGAAAAGATTATTTCCCTAGCAGCAGTTGTTAGGCAGGAGGTAGTTTCCATCTTCCTTGCGGAAGGTTCAGTGATCAGATTGCTTGTGGCAAAGATACTGCTTACAAAACAGTCTGAAAGCACTGCAGTTAGAGACTGAGGGGCTCGGGGAGCGTGGACAACATATGCTCTGCAAGCACCTGCTTTGTCATCACATTTCCTTAAGTAACGGCTGCTTTCTCCTCTCCGTCTCTTTTCTCCTCTGTGCTGTGTCCATGTCCACCCTTCCCAGCAGTAGTCTTGGCAGATGGAGCCACCATTGTAGCCAATCCTATCAGCAACACATTCAACACGGCTACTGCAGCAACCACAGTTGTGCAAACCCATAGCCAGAGTGCCAGTGCCAGTGCTCCAGCCCAGGGCTCCTCCCCGCGCCCGAGCATCCTGCGCAAGAAACCAGCCACCGATGGGTGAGTAGAATTGAAGGTGACGTGGGAATGACGCTTCTGTGCAATCCAGCCCGGCCAAATGGAATCGTTTCAGTGGAGATAAGGAAAATTCTAGCATGTTATTCAGTCAGCAGTGGTTGTGAGTAACCTGCTGGTCTGTGAAACACTTCTCCTCCTCCCTGGGCAGGATATAGTTTTCTATACTGTCAGTAATAAAATGAGAAGGACAGTTTGTCTCCTAGCTTCTGAAAGTGACCTTTTGAGGGAAAGTGGATTTGAGGCTTTGTTGCTTAGTGTAATAAAGAGTTCATAATCTACTAAAATTAGAATTCTGTGCTTTGTCTTCAGTGCTTTTCTTGGAAGAATATGTGGATGAGTGGAAAGGATAGGATTAGTACCCTGCTGTGAAATCTGATTAGGAAAAAGGGAGGGAGTAACTTAAACTCTTAAAATGTTTTATGTTGCCTGTCTATTTTTAAATGCCTGAATAAAGAGGCAAGAGACAGCTTTAGAATTAACAATGCATTTCCTCCCAACTAACCACTGAAAACGTTTGGAACTGATGTGTCCTCTGAGACCAAAATTGCATATTTTTTTCTTTGGGTGGAAACCTTTTCTTAAGGCAGAGAAGCTGCAGGCTGTAAAACTCTTAAGAGAAATTAAAGAAGCAGAGGTAGATCACTAAAGAACGTTTCCATTTGAGAGGCTGATTATTTTAGACAACAATTTGACTTCTGGTCCCACAGGAGACTGAATAACCTCTAAAATACTTTAATCTACCCTATGCTGCCTAACATCCATCCTTGGGGCTTGAGGTCCCGGAGTGAGGCTCTGACACGGTCTAGTCCAGCTGAAGGGAGCAGATGCCTGTCTGAGGACTGTTGAGCTCCAGATGATTTGCTCAGTCTGGAAGCAGCAGTGCCGGACAGCGGCACTGCCAGACCCCTTTGTCCACTGCTGGAGCCCGGCAGCCCCAGCAAGGTGCTCTGACTGGCAGCAGAAAAGTAAAGCTGCTGTTCTTGGAGAAGCCCTAAATCAGGGTGAGACTAGGCCAGAACAACTGATCTTTTATCTCAAAATATAATACCTAATTTGAAAAAATAAAATGAGGCTCTTTGTGTAGCAAATTGGTTATACCGAAGACAGAGAGCAGTGATACAGCTGTAACTCCTGTTCTGTTTTGTGTAAAAGAGAGCTGATTCCTTTGCTCTCAGGGGTGTCTGTCTTCGCACCAGGGGGGTGGGAATACTAGATCCGTCTGTTTCTTACAGGCTGGCCGTCCGGAAAAGCTTAATTCCGCCTCAGCCACCTGAAGTGTCCAGCACACGTGTCGAGAGCACCATGCGAAGCACCTCTGGATCACCAAGGCCTGCTGGGTAAGACTTTAGGAAACAGCCAGCTGCGTCATAAGGGTTTCATTATATTTGTTTGAGTTGTGTTCTTGGGTTGTTGGCGAGTTTTTCTTCCTTTTGGGAAACAAACTATTTTGAATTAATGCTGTGAAGCTAAGGCAGTGGCATTTGAAAGCTGTGGTGCTGAGCTTTCACAGAAACAAACCAAACCCCTCTGCTGTTGTAAGAGGAGAGGCCTCAAAACTTTTATTCTATAGTACTTAGAAATTAATGCTGGCAAAAGGTAAATGCAGCTTCTGCCCTGCTTCAGTTGAGTTCAGTGGCTTTAAAATTTATTGGTTTATAACTATTAAGCACAGTGGGAGCTCCTGCAGAGGATGTGGCCAGTACAGCTTTGCGTAAAAGTTCCTCTTGGCTGCATTGTGAAACTGTTTTGATCCTTTTGCAAGTCATGAGATTTGCTTCTCACAGCGAGTGGAATAAAAGTAGTATTTATAATTAATAAATACAAAGGATTAGAAAGGGAGTGGAGGAGGAAATGTAACTGAGATGAAGCCTTCTGTTGTTAAACACATTATTAAGCCAGGTGGGTGCAGGAAAAACCAGATAGTCTGACTACAGTTTGTCTTGTTCACTTTGTGCTGGGTGTTCATGACCGAGATACAGCTCACTTCACTTTTTGCTTTGTTTTGTGTTACAGTGGCAAGCCAAAGCCTGAAATCCACGTGTCCATGGCCCCTCCAGTCCCTGTGTCTATGGAGGCGGTGTCTAACCAAGGCAGCGAGCAGCCCACCATCGCGGTGCCCCCGACCTCCCAGCAGCCGCCCTCTGCCATTCCAACCATCATCGCGGCAACCAGCCCCACCTCGCAGCCTGCAGCAGCACTGTCCACCATTCCAGGGGCTGTTCCCGCCGCTCCTCCGACTTCCACCACCATCGTGGCAGCACCGGCTCCCCCATCCACCATGAGCGGGGCCCTGTCAGCAGTGCTGGGCCCCGTGGTACCAGAGATCAAAATCAAGGAAGAAATGGAGCCCATGGACATCATGCGACCGGTGTCTGGTAGGTGGCTTCTTCTGTGGTTGAGACAGTGGAGGAATTAGAAGGATTTCAGCACTTCCATCCTGAAAGTGAAATGATATCTCTTCCATGTTAGCACAGAACACCAGGGTTCCCATATGCCCTGTTACTCCTAACCTTCTTTGCCTTCTCCCTAGTCTCGCATGGAATCACTTGTTATTATGGCTGCTTGGTTTATGTTCAAATGATCCAACTCCTAAGACTCTCTGTGAATTCCTTGCCTAAAACGCACATGCTCGGCAGTGGTGCCAATATATTATGGAACAGCTCAGTTAATTCAGTTTATCTCAGAAACTACTGTTCAGGTCCAGTGGCCTTTCTTGTATGTGAAGAATTCATGACCAAAGTAAGACTTCCTAGGGCCCTCCTGTGCATATTTTTCTCTACAAACTTTCAAAGTACTTGTGGTATTGCCTTACTTATCCAGCTTGGTCATAGCTGCTATGAGATGGCATAAGGAGTATAATCTAGATCCTTACAGGTGTCGTTGGACACTATATAGTGGCAAAGTTATAGGAATGCATCCCACGTTCATGAGTATCAGAGTTCAGGTTTAGTTGTTGGTCTTACTGCTCTCCTGGAAGCTGTGTGTTATCCTGTGAGGAAGCAGCTCCTTGCTATAGGTGTCTCTGGAGCACAGCATTAGGCTCTTTGGGGTGGTTCTGTCTCCTCCTGGCAATTGTGGGTATGCCAAATTGTCAAGAGATCCCATCCTAGAATTTTTTTGCTGCAGTTTTAGTCCCAGCTGATGGAGCTTTTCCCTCCAAATATCAGGGAGGGTTCCCTCAGACTGCTTGCCTCGCTGCTGCTCAACTCCACAGATGTGTTGATTGGTGCAGTGACCTGCTTTCCTGGATTCCTTTCTGTAGCATTAAACTAACGTAAGCCTCGAATACAAACCAACTGAGGGACAACTGGCTCTGCTCTCATTCTTTATGCCTTCATATATGAGACACTAAAGACTTTAGCTTATAGGCTTGTCCTAATAATTGCTGCTGGCTCAATATCTGGCCTGTTCATACACTTCACGCTCCTCACAATGTGCTGAAACAGGACCTGCTGTTGGAGGCAGTGTTCAAACAACATGTGACCTTCACACTTCTGATGGTTTGGGTTCTTCTCTTTCCTTCCTCTCAGCAGTCCCTCCTTTGACTACAAGTACCGTGTCTCCCTCTTTGGCACTGCTGGCCAACAACCTTTCCATGCCTCCAAGTGATTTGCCACCTGGGGCCTCGCCGAGGAAGAAACCCCGTAAGCAGCAGCACGTCATCTCCACAGAGGAAGGGGACATGATGGAAACAAACAGCACTGACGATGAGAAATCCACTGCCAAGAGTTTGCTGGTGAAAGCAGAGAAGCGAAAGTCTCCTCCAAAGGAGTATATAGGTAATGTCATCTCTGATGTCTTTTTTTCTTATTCAGGTGCCTGTATTTTCTCTCCTGTTTGTTTCTCAGAGGACGTGCTCTGTCATGCTTCCACTTCCTAAACATGAGTAATAGAGAATCCAAGTATCTGTTCCTCACCACTTTCTGTATAGTGCTGTTCAGGGAAAAGGACCTTTCTCAACACACGTTTTGTGTGAGGTAGAGGTTGCTGATCTGCTGCTGGAGTTCCTGTGGATGCTGATCTGCTGCTTTCGCTACTCAGTGCTGATAATGCTGTTCTCCCTGGATGCTTTTGCAGACGAGGAAGGCGTAAGATACGTCCCTGTGCGTCCCAGGCCGCCTATCACGCTGCTCCGTCACTATCGCAACCCGTGGAAAGCCGCTTACCACCACTTCCAGAGATACAGCGACGTCCGGGTGAAAGGTCAGCCTCGGGGGTAGCGGGAAAGAAGGGAAGGAGGCCACACAGGATTAGCAGTGGTTTTGTAAATCAAAAAATGGGGTGGTTACTGATGAATTTAGTTACGAACAGCGATGGAAACTTGCTCAAGAAAGGGATCCTTACAAAAAGTATCACTTTATAAAAGATATCACTGTGATGATAGGCTGCAGTTGAGTTTTGTCATTTATTACCTAACACTTGCTAATTTAATCACAAACATTCTAGGTTTAGTGTAGCTAGTCTTGTCAACTAACAAATGGGCTTTTAAGAAGACTTTTTTTTCCTGATATGAGGAAAATAAAGATCAGATACTGTCTTTCAGACTTTTTAGCAAGTATCTTAGAATTTTTAAGCAGGCTGGGTTTTCACAGCTGTGTAAATACGTTGAGGGGGGAATAGAAGTAGTACAAGATGGCCTTTTACTTGTTCAAGCAGTGTTTGAAATGCTGAGCACAGCATTCCTTAAGTGGGAAAAAATGGGTTATGATATAATATTTCTGGAAATACAGATAACCTATCAGTAAGTGAGAGCAGCAGTGAGCTGCATGGCAGATGGGAAGTCACTTCCCTGTCTGAATCAAAACATTGCTTGTTGTCACTTATTAGGATGTAGGGGGAGCAGGACTTGGGTTAATGTTGTTTGAGAAGAGAGGCCTGGCCACCTTCAGCCTGAAATTTGAGTACCATATCTTTGTGTTTCCTGTGACAGAGGAGAAGAAGGCCATGCTGCAGGAGATTGCCAATCAGAAGGGTGTATCCTGTCGGGCACAAGGGTGGAAGGTCCATCTCTGTGCGGCGCAGCTACTACAGCTGGTGGGTACATGGGGCTTCCAGCTTCCCACAGCGCAGGGGAACACAGAGCTGTGTGAGACAGGAGGATGTTGTTACAAACTCAGTGCCCTGGGATACCGTAAAGGAGCTGGTGTGTAGTGCCCAAAGGGAGTGGGATGTGCTTTCCCCCTTTCTCAGCAATGTGGCATAAGTGACTTGGAAACTTGGAGTGTTGGTTTTGATCCAGACATAAGAGCTGATGTATTTTGTACAGATGATCAAAACTGGCAACTCCCTCCTGCTGATGCACAGGTCTGAAGAAGCGTCTGTTTGGGATGGTGCGGCTGATCTGAGGAGGCAGCACTGATCCACATTCCTGGATGCTTCTGTTTCAGGTTGGGGGTGAGGTAGGTGCTCTGCATTTTAGCACCAAACTCCCCAAAACCTCTGCATTCCTGGAATAGTACTGTGAGAAGTAGGGAAAGCCGTTGTGGTTAGGATCCATGTTTATTCAGAAAAGGAGAAATCCTGTGAACAGGATGTGAGTAGGAATGATAGTGCCATGCTTTGTCGGAGGCTCCATCTTCCCAATCACAGACAGGAGCAGCTGAGAGGGGAATGGATTATCACCGTCTCTCTGTAGCTTTGTTAATGTGGGCGAGCACTTGCCAGCCTGGCAGTGACCCTTCTCATGAAGGACTGATGTCTTTTAGACCAACCTGGAGCACGATGTGTATGAGAGACTGACTGCCCTGCAGGAGGGACTCATTCCCAAGAAAAAGGCAGCTACCGATGACGACTTGCATCGAATCAATGAACTGATACAGGTAGGTCCTGTGGCCCCTCAACCCAAAACTGCCTCACCCCTAATTACAAAGTATCCTACTGCCATTAATAAAAGTTAAATCTGGCCTAAAAAAATCGTGTGGGGTCACCTCCCGTGTCATCAGTTACGAGAGGCATTAGGAAAAGGCACAGGGATTGCTTAGACCAGACGTTCTGCTGCTAATGACGAGTGTTTCCTTTCAGGGGAACATGCAGAGGTGTAAACTCGTGATGGATCAAATCAATGAGGCTCGAGACTCCATGCTAAAGGTCTTGGATCACAAGGATCGTGTTTTGAAGCTTCTAAACAAGAATGGAACTGTCAAGAAAGTGTCCAAATTAAAGCGAAAGGAGAAGGTCTGAAGACAGATTAATGACTCTGGAAATGGAGAACGTGTACAGAATGGAGCTGAACCTTTTTGTAGTTTGGGTTTATTTTTAAGCAGAGCATCTGAATAAAAAGGGTGAGTTTAGGGAACAGATGGACACGTGAAGCCTGGTGATTGAAGAGATTGCCCTTGATCTTCTCATAATGAACAAAGATTTCTCTCAGGCTCATCCCTTTTTAAAGTCTTTTCAGTCCCACTTGTTTAACCCTCCTGATGTGTCAAGTATGGGCACACCTGTAAGCCAGGAGGTTCTGCAGGGGACACCAGGAGGCTGACATACAGGTATGGACCCAGACAGCAGCCAAGCTTCCGAGCGCTGGGAATGACACCGCTTTCAGTTACCCCATTCAGTTCTCGTTCTTCTGACCTTCCAGTGTCTGAAGCAGCCTTCTTACACCAGTGCCACTGCACTAGGGGATCTGCCACAAAGAATCTCCAACGGCTCCAGCAGTCCTAGCTGTCAAGTTTAAAAAAAAGAAAAAAAAGGAAAAAAAAAGAGGAAAAAAAAAAAGTGGGGGGGAAATCATTTCAAAGTGATATTGTAGTGTCTATGTGTGTGTGTCTGTGTTGGTGCTCTGGGATACTTGTGTTGAAGTACCTCCTGCAGCAGAGGGGCTTCCTGTAGCTGGTGTAATGTTAACTGTATGTACCACATACATCCTGAAAACCTGAATAAAGGAATTGGAGGTTTTTGTACGGGAGCAGTTTGCGTACCTTTGTGCCAGTGAAACTGTTCGACCTGCAAACTCGAAAACAAAGCCTTGGAAGAAGCCTGTGGAAAGAATAAAGAGCATGTTGGGAAGCAGCCAGTGTCCTGTGCTGCAAGGGGCGGAGTAAAGCAGTTCCCAGTTCAGCTCTTAAAGATGGAATATGGATTATCTATTTTCCATGCGCTTGTGCATTTAACCTTCATATTTTAGAAAGGTTGCCAAATCAGTTCATTTTTGGTCTGCTCAGCAGGAAGCTTCAGTTTCATGAATCCAGTTACAGGGCTGTTATCTTGCCTTTATTCAGAACAGAGTTCTTTCAGAACCTGGATTTTAAAAAAAACAGTATTTAATTGTTATTTCCTGATTCTTCTAACTAGAGAAGTAAGTAGAATGTCAATATTATCACTGTTCTTATGTTTTTAACATGTGCAAACCTGATTTATTTCAGCTTTGGATGGCAGTCTTTCATATTAGCTTGATTTTACTTGTTCAAATGAAACCACTTCCATTGTAAGATACAATTCTATTGTAATGATATTGTAACTTTGTTATTAGGAAATTTACAGTAACTGTTCGCTGATTTTTATTTTTTTTCCCCTTGGCTAGAAGAAAGAAAACAAAATACCCTTTCAGTTTTACAGGCCTGCAAGGAGTGTGTGGGGTGTGTATGTTGGAATTAAAAGGAGAGCTAAGACATGAAAAGGTGGGAATCAAACTGCTGCTTGTTTCTTGTGCCTGAGGAATATAACTGGTCAAGTATTTGTTTGATGTTGTCAGGGTAATAAAACACAGTGCCAACACTCCCACAGGTTCCTGAGGACACTGCAAGAAGCTCACTCACAATTATTAAGTGGATTTCTGTTGGGTTGGGAACTGTTTCACAAAGGGCTTTTGGGTTAAATCCAAGGCATTACTAACAAAGTGTGAGGTATTTACAGAGGAAGGGAGCAAAGGATTCTTTGAAGGACGGCAAAAGTTAAAAGCTTGCTGTTAATTAGTTCTCATAGGTATTCTTATCTGCTTCTTTGCAACCTTAGTTTTCATAAACTGGTATTCAAGTCTCCTGTCTAGACTAAAAGGATGATGCTCTTCCATAACCTTAGAAGGCCAAAAAAGTGTTGTCCCAGTGCTGTGAAAATCATGTGGATTCTATCTATAGCGTTCAAGGCCAGGAGCAACCTGGTCTAGTGGAAGGTGTCCCTGCCCCTGGCAGGGGGTGGAACGAGATGAGCTGCGAGGTCCCTTCCAACCCAGACCACTTGGTGACTCTGTAGGAGAAAGTGAGATCCAGTAATGCTCATCTGGATTTCTCCAAGTCATGTTGTCATGCCTCTTACTTACTGCTTAAGCTTAGATCAGTAATAGTATTCGTAAGTGGCATTTTACAATCTTAAAATTGAGCTGAGGAAGTTTCTCCGTCTCTTGGGGTTGAATGGGCAGCGAGTGTACGCTGGGATCTGCGAAGTCTGCTCTGCAGCTTGCTCGGGTGTTATGCCTGTGTTCTCAGGCGGTAAGGAGGAGGTAGCGCCGCGGTTTCATCTGTCCCCTCCCGTGCTGTGCGCCGAGCACGCCTCCGGCAGCCACAGCCCCTGTGTTACAGTAACTCATCCCACAGACCGACCCCCTACAGAGACATGTCTCCTCTTACGCTGGAGCCTGTGTTTCTACCAGGTGTCCTAAAACCTTGATGGAGTAACTGCTTCCCTGTTCTTTTTTACAGCGCCGCGTGGAAGGCTGCGGGGAAGGATTCGCGCGTCCCACGGGCAGCTGGAAACACTAAAAAAAAAAAAAAAGTAAATGTTAGGTCTGGTGTGGTTGTGCCACTTAGGGCTGCTGCCCCAGCAGTGTTTTTTGCCCGTCTGTGAGCGCAGCGCGGCCGGTCCCGCCGCCCGGGGCTGTCTGTGGGCGCCGGGCACGGCTCCTGCCCTCAGCGCCGGGCCGCACCAACGCCCAGGGGGCGTGGGGGTAATAAGTCTCCCCCGCCCCCGAGCCGCGCAATGGACGCTCCCGACCGCGCGCCACTCCCCCCCGCGCCGTCACCGCCACCGCCGGCCAATGGGGGCTCGGTGTTTCTGTCACGTGATGTCGGCCCCGCCCCCGGACTGTTTGTCTCCGCACGTGCGCCGCGTCACGTGACGAGGGGGCGCGGAAGCGCACGTCTCTATGGTCCCGCGCGGGGCCGAGCGCCCACCCGGCGCCGTGGCCGTGCTGGCGCCGCCCGGAGGCTGGCGGACTATGAGCGTCCGTCCCTCATTACCTCACGGCCGGGAGGAGGAGGAGGAGGAGGAGGAAGGGGAGGAGGAGGACGAGGCTGCCGGGATAGCGGCGGACCTGCCCGCGGCCTCGCTCCGGTCCTCCGGCCGCCCCGGGAAGCCCCGGCTGCGGCGGGCCCTGCCCGCTCCCCCGCCCGCCGGGCCCGCTTCTCTGGGGAGCCTCGCCCAGGCCCATGGCCCCATGAGGCGGCAGAAGGCGGCGGGGCAGCAGCGGCGGCGGCGGGGCTGAGGCGGAGGAGAAGCCGGGACGGGGGCCGGAGGGGGGTGACCCCCGGCCGTGCGGGGGCACCGCGGCGGGGGGGGCTCCG
>JAWWES010000011.1:21988391-22008092 GCA_035583135.1 Lophotriccus pileatus | reverse complement strand
CCGTGCGGGGGCACCGCGGCGGGGGGGGCGCCGCGGGCCGCCCGCCCGGCCCGGGGGGGCGGCGGGAGCGGGGGGGTCCCGCTCCGCGGCGCCCCCTGGCGGCCCCGGTGCTGCCCCGGGGGGTCGGGCCGGGGGTACCGGCGGGCCCCGGGGTGTCCCCGGGCCGTGTCCGGCGAGGCTGCGGGGCCGCCCCGAACAGCCCGCAAAGTTTGTGGGCGGGAGCGCGGGGCAGGGCCCGGCCGGCCACGGTGTCCCGGTGCGCCCCCCGCCCGCCCGCGGGGCGCTCCCGGTGAGCGGGGCCGGAGCCGAGAAGCCGCCGGTGCGGCCGCCTTTGTTAGGCCCCTGCTGCAGAGGAGCGGAGAGGAGAGGGGAGCTCCCCCCTGCCCCTGCCACGTCTCCGATTTTGAATCAAGTGTTGTGCTTCCAAATAAATAAATAATGATATAGCCTCCCCAATGCGGCTGAGCCTTCAGCGGTAACTGGCGAAGGCTCATCTATCCCAGCACCCTCACTGAGCCAGAGCAGGTAACTTTTAATAAGCACTGAAACATTTACATGCTCACTTTGTCAAAGTTATGCTTTTCATTTTTTTTGTTTTGGTTTCTTTTTTTATTATTATTGCAAAGGTAGAGATCAAGGAAAAATTCTAACTTTCATTAGGTCTTGTGAATTGTTCCTTACGGTTTTTTTAAAACCTTGAGCTGAGGGTCCCTAAGCAGAGCAAGCGCTGCAGGCACGTGTGGTTTGTGTGCATCTCTGAACACGTCTGACACCGGTTCTGGCTCAGCTCAGGGTTATGTGACTCTTGTCACGGCCGATGAAACTCCGTGGATAAAGTTTACACTGTTTGCACGTGCAGAGAAGGCAGGGAGTTGTCACACGCTGAATTTCAGTGCGTGTCACTCCCCCCACCCCGCGGTTCTGTGTCAGTGCTGTCGGCTCAGACTTCTCTTCCATGCCCGGGGGGTTGGAGCGGTGCTCTGGTGGTCACTGTAGTGCCCAGGTACTCGTGAGAGCCGAGTGTGACTTCAGTCCTCTGTGGTGTTCTCTGGGACTCGTGTGCCTGTGCTTTCCACCCCGTTTTACAGATGGGGAACTGGTTTTCCCTCCCTTGGTGTGTTCAGATCTCATGGTGATGTCGCTGTTTAGGTTCCTACCACTGACCTGTGGTCCTTGCCTATCGTCTCTGTTCATCTTTGCCTGCACAGCCTTTCCTCCCTGTGTTTGTTCCACCTCTTCATGGGATGCATGAGCTAATATTCTCTTCTTTGCAAGCAAAACACCATACTTACACCATACCTGTTTCCTGCCATTATCACTTCCCTCTGCTCAGACTGCTCTGGCTTCAGCTCTTCCTGTCCTGCACATCTTGACTGTACACCCTGTGTGTTTACTTGTGAGCTCCATCGATTCACCCAGTCCTAGAAAGTAAATAGAGATTGCAGTTCATGTGGTCTGGAAAAGAGCCTGTTGTTTAGAAATACTCTGTTTCAGTGATTGCAGCTCCTCTTTGATCTTGCCAATGCTAAATCGGGGTCGGCACCCCTGGGAGTCCAACCCCAAGGTGTCATTTGGGGCTGCTGTCACTCTTCTGTTGGGAATGGGGAGGGGAGATGGTGGTTTGTCAGCAGCTTCTTTGCCACTGGTGCAGGCACTGACTGAGGGTGAGCAGGAAAAGGAGTAGATAGGGTGTATCTGTAATCCTAAGTGGTTTTTTTTTTCTTCTGTTTTCCCTAGTTTCATTCTCTTTATGGTAGGTCTGGTTGTGGGTTTTTTGGTGATGAGCCACGTATTGAAATGTTCAGTACACCTCATCAGTAACTTGAAAAGTGTGATTTCACACATGTGATGTCCACACTCTTTCAATTTATGTGTGAAAACACCCATTCTGCCTGTTGAACTGCTTCAGTGCTGTATTTGGTCACACCTTGCCAGGGTTTTCTTCCTCTGTAGCAGAAGCAGGGAAGTTCTTCACCTGTAACTCTTTGTGTGTTGCTTTTTTTTATCCCCCACCCCCTCCTTGCCAGGGTTCTACAGTGCTCCAGGCAGCAAGTTTTGAAGCAGGATGGGAAAAAGACGCTGTGTTCCTCCACTTGAGCCCAAGCTGGCAGCTGGCTGTTGTGGGGTGAAGAAGCCCAAATTGTCTGGGAGTGGAACGCATAGTCATGGGAATCAGACCACAACTGTACCAGGCTCCAGTTCAGGTCCTCTTCAGAACCACCAGCACACAGATGGGAATAATGGAAGGGAGAACGTATCTGACTTGACTTTGGGCCCAGGAAATTCCCCAGTTACTCGAATGAATCCCACTTCAGGAGCTTTGAGCCCACTGACTCGGCCCAATGGAACTGCCAACAGCGCCAAGAACCTGGTGGTGACAGCGGAAATGTGCTGCTACTGCTTTGATGTACTCTACTGTCATCTCTACGGGTTCCCTCAGCCACGGCTCCCCCGATTTACCAATGACCCCTAGTGAGTACATCTGCCTGTGGGAGGAAAGCTGGGAAACAGCTGCCAGAGCTGTGGCTTGGTTGGATACAGGTGAAGGGTTTCCTCTGGGGAGTAGGAAAACTGGTGTGCAGGGGGAGGGGGGAGCGTTCTGCTGCTTGCTTTGTCTGCCAGAAACAAAAAATGACGCACCGTAAGCGCATGAAGGAGTCAAGTGTTGTGGGTTTTGGTGGAAGTCAGTGAGCTTTGGAGAGTGTGGCCTTCAGGGGAGAACATGCTCAGCTCTGCAGAAAGAGAGCTAGGCTAAGTATGAGGAGGTGTGGTGCCTCTTCAGCTCACAGTCTGGTGTGTCCCACGAGACACTGTGTCCTTCACCGAGGAGTGCAAACCCACTTCATGGTAACGTAAAAGTTTGCCCCCTTCTTTCTAAATAGATTCCTCTCCAAAAACTTGACTGAGCGGTTCCTGCTGCAAAGTTGTACGAAAAGAACAGTAAAATAATAAAAAATAAAATAATTTTAAAAAATAAATTAAAAAACCACATCAATTTGAAGAGGCTCCAGCTAATGTGAGACACTGACTTGGTGAAGGGACACTTCCTTCTGCAAAGCAAATGGAAAGGGAATAAAGTAAGAAGTTGAAACAAGTTTCCAGCTCATCCTGAAAGAAATGCTGAGCTGGTGAGAATTGGACAAGGACACTTACAGGGCTGTTCAGCTGTCCAAGTTAATGGGTTTAGCAGGGAGAGGAATCAAAAAATTGCCAGTTACAGAAGATGCTTTGGGAAGATAGTGTTAGCTGGGCAATGTGAGGAGCAATCATAGAATCATTTAGATTAGAAAAACATTTGAGTCCAACCACGAACTTGGCACTGCCAAGAGAGTTAACTTTCAAGGACGATACCAAGGTTAGGAGGAAAGGAGATGTGTATGAGCAGAAGTGAGGAGAAGGATTTATGAAGCTGTTTGGCTTTGGTGAGATTTAGCTAATGTTTATCTGAAGGTTGAATGCGTAGGTGTGGAAATGTTAATGTTGTTAAAATGTGTGGTGAAAGAATTATATGGGAAAGATCAATGACAGATAGACTTTCTGACACTCCTCCAGGGGCCTCTTCCAGAACAATAGATAAATTAATGGTGTCAACAACTTTTTATTTTAAGTTAATGAATTTTAAATTGATGTAAAGGAACGATGGCTTAAACAGGTCAAGGACTTTTCCTGTGTATTCAGTGTCTGCCCACCTTACTGCCTGTCAGGGTGGATGTAGGTTGTGCTTCCCGTGCAGTTATTATCCGAGTAGGATTATGGATACATGTTCTGAATGCTGCCACAGACTAAGCTGTTTAATATTGTAAATACAAATGAATGGAGAAATGCTCTGGAGCAGGCTCTCAGGTGATTTCAGGGACTCCCCCAGGCTGAAACATTTCTGCTGTTGTTGCTGCCTACCCTGGGTAGGCTCCTTTTAGAACATTTTATGTTAGTCTGCTTATTATTGTGTCACTTGAAATGCAAAGGGTTTTTTTTTTTTTCTGTTGTTCTGTTAAGTCTGTAAGAGAGATGGTTTTACACAGCTGCATTCTTTTGGTGTCAGAGGAGATTTCTGGCTGGATTTTGTTGCTTTTTCTGTCGACTGGTTTCAAAAAGGACGTCCTTTGGGGAATTGCAGCTGGTTGAATTTTATGCCCAGATTTGAAAAGTTCAGAGTTGCTCTTTGGGTATTTCTGTGCTCATAATTACAAGACTTTCAGATCAGCACAGCAGCAAAGCAGAACCAGCCCTTACCTCCACTTCCCCTGCAGGCAAATGCTTACCTAAATTTTCTTGTGTTTCAGCATTTATGCTGTTGCTTCCAGCAAATAGTTGGATGTTCCCCAGGGAAGAGCATGGGATTTGCTGTGTTGTAGAGCAGCACACAAGCATGAGCTGTCCCACTTGAGACAGTCATGGGATGAACTTCAAGGCAAATGTCATTAAATATAGGAGTAAGCAAAGTGAAAATACAGAAATAATTTGTATTTTGGCCCTTTGTGACATAATGAACATCAGCGGAAGAAATGTTTGAGCAAAACAAAGGTTTATACAGAAAGTCTCTCTGTACTGACTGTTGATGGAATAGAAAGAGGCACAGCCTGTTCTGCATAGCAGATTTTTAAACTGGTGCTGAGCCCCAAAGTAAAGAAAAAAGTAGGTGTGAAGGGCATGATTTGGCATAAACAGTGTAATAACATAAAAGTTACAGGGTTCTGACTTGAGAATTTCAGTTACCATCCTGAGGGGATATGCACATGGACAACAGTCTTGATGGGAATTATGGTAAGAAACCTATAGAGTCAGGTTCCCATAGTCCAATGTTAGCACTGATGTTCACAAATCAGTGGAGAGATAGTGGAATTGCAAGACTTGTAGTTATGCCTGAATTAACTTGGTAAAGGAAGAAAATATCCCCTTTAATATTCAGGTTACTGCAAGAATTTGGAACCTGTGAAAATGGTTAACTGGTTACTTCTACTTCTGTATTTAAGTCTCTGATTTGTTAACAGTAGGCATTACAAACTGGTGCTAAAACTACACCATGGAAGTTTCTAGTTTGCCATGCAAGGCAAATAATAAGGAACATGCATCATAAAATCTGTTCTGTAACAGGTTTTCCCAAGTACAAGCTAAACTCTGATTTGAACAAGCTGTATTTTTCCACTTTAAAATTCCCTTTGTAGTTGCAAATGGAGGAGCTAGCTTTTAGTTGCTGAAATTCCCCTCTCAGCCTAAAAACCCTCATCAAACACATCTAAGTGGGATGTTGTGTCTGGGGGAGAAACAGTTGCTGTAATCTGCTGAAGATGTGGCTGCAAAGTACATGTAAGTGCTCCTGGGTGAACGTGGACAAAAGGTTGTTGTGACTTTTCTTGGTACATCTAGGAAATAACACTTTTCAAGGAGGGGCTCTGGAACAATGGACTTACTGTCAGCTGCACCTGCAATTTGCTGAGGGCATTTATTCTCCAGAAAGAGTCAGAAACGTCTTTTCTGCAGTGAAAACAGTGAAATTTTATACACATCTACAAAAGCGTGTATTTCTTTTTTTTTTTTATGCCTCGTTTTTTTCTGACCGCAATGAAAAACTGTTTAAAATGTGCTTTAAGTTTTTTTAAAACATGACAGCTTTCAGAATGCAATTATCCTGTCCCTTCTGATAATATCTCTTCTATTATAGACACAGAAAGCTCAGTGGAAACATGGGTTGTGGGGTTTTTTTTTTCCCTTTTGGAAGGGGAAAGAGATGAATTGAAAATGTGAACCTGCAATTTGAATCAAAGGGGGAACTTGCTTAGATTTGTATTCTGTGAGTGACAGTTTTATGTTCTCCCTTGCCTTTCCTGTTTGGGGTGAGTGTCACATGGGCTGAGCAATGGTTTCAAAACTTAGATTAGGGAAATTTCCACTGAACTTGTGACAGTAGTGTTTCTCAGAGATCTCCTGTGTAAGTTTAGTATCTTTTTTTTTTTGTAAGCTTTCTAGTGTATTTTGTTACACTCTGTTTCTGTTTGCTCTTTCAACATATGGTAACCATATAAAATGTAGAGCAATGATCTCCTGCAAGTGCCTTGAAGTGTTGTCAGAAAACTAGAACAGCAAACACCCTGTCTTGGTCAAGCAACAATAAGGTTGTTGTTGGGTGTGGAAGGACGTTTCCGCTTCCTCTGTGGGCAAAGTCCTTCACAATTATCACTTACAGGCTATTTGCTATTTTGTGTAGTACTTCTGCCACTGGTCACAGCTGGTAACTACATCCTGAATGATGGATTCGTGCTGTGATAGTTTTTAATTCCATTGTTGCTCTGAGGAATATCACTGGACATTGATTTATCACTAGAGTTTAAATTATGTTCTGACAACGTAGAACTAAGAAGTTCTGTTGCTGTATTTGAGAAATCATCCACACTCCGTGCTGGTTTTGTTGTCTGAACAGAACATCTTAGTATCTTTTGTAATGTTTGCTGCAAGGATACATTGCTTACAGGAGCTTTGAGTATGTGAGGAAAGTGAATGCCTGAGCAGTGTTGTTGAATCAGTCTTGATGGCTCAGAACTCCTGTCCATGTGTGTTTAATCTCAGAAAATCAAATTCTCTCGTACCACTTAAAGTTCTATAGAAATCCACAGACTGATGTCTTGTATTCAGTACTCTGTAATCTGAACAAGTTGTAGGATCATTCATCCTGCTTTTGTAATTAGAACAACATCAGCAGTTGCCTTACAAAACTTTCCAGATGTTTGGTTATCCTTGTAAAGCTGCAGCCACCACTGTCTTTTCTTTAGTGTTCCTCTCTACAACCCTTTGCTATTTCACTGACTTCTGTAGAAGTTAATTTTTTGCATTTAATGTTGACAGTTATCTTTACCTGTTTATCTCTCCACAGAGCTCTGTTGTTCTGAACTTGTTTTTCTTTGAGGCTAAATCATGGCTTCTAGTTTAGCAGCTTGAAATGAGCCTGCTGAGTTTGAGAATCTGCTGTTATGCCTCTAAATTCCTGATAGTAGACAGGAAAATGGAAATCCAGGTGATGTTTGAGTAGGAACAATAGTGATTGAGGTATGTGTCCAACAGGACAGAATATGTGTAAATATAAATCAGATGGAAGGTAAGCAAAAGATGTGGACATAAGGTGCTCGAGCCTTTTGGGTTGGACCCAGAAGTCAGATCCTCATGGAAGTAACGGGAAAAAACTAATTTGGCTTTCTATTCCTTTAAAAAAAGGAAAAAAAAAAAAGGAAAAAGAAAAACTTTTATTGCAAATCTGATTTATAGAGGAATTGAAGAATGCCTGGGGGTCATTCAGGTTCACTGGTACTGTAAGTAACTAATCTTATTTGCTTCACCTTTATTGATTTTTATATGGGCTGTCCTGTAAATTAGTGGATACTGTGAAGTGGGGTCAGTACTGACAGGTACTCAGTGGGGTCAAACAAGCATATCACTCATTAGACTCAGTGCAGAGTCTGTCCAGGAAGGTGTGGCTGGATGACCTGCAGAGCAGTGCTGGAGAGGAGCGAGCCTGCTGAAAAGGTGGAGGGAGATGGTGGAGTTTGGCAGGGTGTGGGCACGAGGTTTGGTTATTGCTGGGTAGCAGGTGAGCAAACCTGCCTGTTGGGGCTTATTGGAGGGAGAGAAAGCAAGGGCATGTGCTTGTTCTCGTTTACACCTCGGCACTCTCCTCTCAGCAGCCAAACCTCTCTAGAGGCTGGAAGGTTCCTTTTGTTTTTTGCCTTTTCAGTCCACTCTTTGTGACGTGGAAGACGGGGCGAGACAAGCGGCTTCGTGGCTGCATCGGGACCTTTTCAGCCATGAATCTTCACTCAGGACTCAGGGAATACACATTAACCAGGTAACTGCTGGCAGTGAAATAAATCTGAAATTAGTTTCGTTTGCGGAAAATCTGTAAGTATTCAAGGTTAGTATGTTGGATCAGCACAGTTCAACGTAATATCCTTCACAATAAAATACACCTGAGAAGTGTGTGGTAGCCAGGGCGAGGGGAATAGCGGGATTTAGGGAACATCTTCGCAACAGGTGAGTTGTGGTTGACATTTTAAGGCTAGTTGCAAATCTGTCTGGTGTACTAACAATTTTGACATCTTCTGTAGTATGTAATTTCTCTCTTACTGTGGTAGGTATTGGATGGCATCAGTGGTATTACAGTTTAGTAGATTAGGGAGAGTTGCAAGTCATTACAGTAGCAGAGAAACACGTTTCACAGAGGCATAATGAAAAGGGGAATAACTGAGTATCTGGCACTTCAGTTTGGTGCTTGTATTAGGCAATATCTCTTCTCTTCCCTTTAGTGCACTTAAGGACAGCCGATTTCCCCCCCTGACCCGCGAGGAGCTGCCCAAACTCTTCTGCTCTGTCTCCCTCCTCACTAACTTTGAGGATGCCAGTGACTACCTGGACTGGGAGGTGAGAACAGGTGCATTTGGAACTCTGCATCACTCTCTCATTCCGTTCGGGTTCGGGTTAGTACACGGTGATGTGTCTCCTTCATTACAGGGGTGTTTGGGGGCAGAAGAGACTGGAAGTAGAAGAAATGGGGCTGGAAGACTAGAAGGGAGGAAAAGGATGGGTTTACAGTGTGCTTTTGGTTGGGAAGGGATCTGAATGGGAATAAAAGTAACGTGAAAGTGGTTTATGGATTTAGCCCAATAGGAGATGGGTGTAAATACATGTGTAAAAGCCTGGGAAGTCTTTTGATGGTGTGAATAGAGACTGGAAATAAAAAGTAGTTAAGACTAAAGGTGTGAATGATTTTTAGGACCTTGTACATGGAAGCGTATTTAGTTTAAGAAGGTATATATATATATATATATATATATATATATATATATGGACTTTGTGTTTGGGTTATTTTAGGCATGATTCTTGTGTACAGAGATTTTGTCTCTTGCACAACACAAGAGATGGAAAACTGTCAGACTTCTGACAAGACCTCCCTTAGGGACACTGGTGAGGCTCGCTGGGGAAAGGTGGCAGAGGTCCTTTGTGCTGCTGAGAGAGCTGCTTGAGAGACCTGCCTGGCAAGAACAGAGTGTGGGGAAGAGAATGTCCTTATCCAGGCAAAAGCCAAACTGTCCAGAGAGAGAGAGAGAAACACAGTGTTGTGGGAATGATGACTCAATCGTGGACTCAGTGCTAGCAAACACCTCTTATTTGGCTGTTCATTTCCATCTATAGGTTGGTATCCATGGGATCAGAATAGAGTTCATCAATGAGAAAGGTGTCAAACGCACAGCCACGTATTTACCTGAGGTTGCTAAGGAACAAGGTGGGTTTGAGATGGCAGCCACACATGTCAGCATGTTGTGTCACAGAACTGGGTAACTTCAATCTGTGGATTTGGGGCTTGGATTGCAATGCTGTCAGGCTGTTCTCACAGTAATGCCATGGAGCCACCGGGCTTAATCTGGGTAACTGACATCTGATACAGTTGCTGCTGGGTTTTCACCTGGCCCCTCTCTCATTGCACAGCTGTATCTTAGCTGTATATAAAAATATTTTAGGGCTTAAGAAATAGGGGATCTCAAAGTACGGAACTTCCAGCCTCATTCAGCATTGCACCCTTTCCTCTTCTATGTTTCTCCCACCAGCTAGGATAACTGCAGGCTGCACAGCACCAACAGAAGGGTCCCTTTCCTCCTCATTCTTGCTAAAGTAGCATCCTCCAGAGGAGGGCTGGAAACAGGGCCCCTCTGGAGCACACTTCCCACTCAATAGAGTAGCAGTCACCATGGTAACTGCTCAAAATATTGCCTCCATTCCTCCACTTAGCAGAGTGGAGTGGTTACATCCTCCTGGCTCTGGGGCAAAAGACTAAGGTAGTAATTTTAACTCTGATCTCTCACATAGCAGTGCACTGTTGCTGTCACTAGAGCATCAGTCCCAGTCTATGTAAAGAACTAAGTATTCTCTTATTTTCAGGGCTTAGGGAGCTAAAATTAAATGGCACATGGTGAAACAGTTTGGGGTCCCCGCAACAGAAGCAAGGCACAGACCTTTATGAGAAGAGAGGTCGTATGGAAAATGGGATTACTGTTTCATAGACCAGCTCCAGTATGAATTAAAAGGGGTTGGCATGTGCGGATAGTGTACATGCATCAGGCCATGTATGTCCAGTTCAACACTGGGATTTCTAAAGCTCAGTTTCCTGGTTGGTTGGTTGCTTTTCTAGAGGCCTTTTAATGCTTCTCTTATGTTTTTGCAACATCTTTTTTCTATTGAAAAATTCCCCTTGCTTCTATTTTTCAACAGACTGGGATCAGATCCAGACCATAGACTCCTTACTCAGGAAAGGTGGCTTTAAGGCTCCGATTACCAATGATTTTAGGAAAACAATTAAACTCACCAGGTAAGTTGATGTATTTGTCGTCTTTTAATTTTACTTTATAGTGTTTTGTGGATAATTTAAAGTATTTGTGCTTGATGTAAGTCTTCATGCCTCTTTCAGATAAGACATGCAATGTGAAAGACCAAACCAGAATGCCATGTGTAAGGCATATAATAGACATGGGATGAAGCACAATATGTTTGGTCCAGGCAGGATCAAAGTTGGCACTTTCTAAGAGAAGTGTCACTGGTTTTAATATTGCCATCCATGTGAAAGATCAGAAGCAGAACCTTTGAAAGTGAAAAAGGTTGATTTTTCAGTATCTTTTCAATGAACTTCCCTTTCTCAGTGTGCTCATGTGTGGATGCTGGAGCTATTTGTAGGTGACAGCTGCCTTCAAACCACACTTGGATTTGGCTGGTTTTCAGAGTTTGCTTGCTTTTCTATACCCCCAGCTGTCTTATTGGTTTCTGCTGCCTTTATGTTCGTAAAAATTGGGACATTCTGGTTTTGTACAGAAACATTAACTTATCAGGTCGTTTCTTACCTCTGGAGAAATGAGGTGGGTGTGCAGGGTTTTTTTTAACAGAAGAGGACAAGACAAAGGTTTTCGTTAAAATCTGGCGTGACATGGTCTTAGTACAACTCACAACCACTTGTGTGTGTATCTGTTGTGTAGTGTGTGTTAGGAAAACCTGGAAAACTCTGGTCTCTCCAGAGGAACTTCACATTTTGTGAATTCTGATTTTCCAACATAGACTGTCACTTATATGCTATAATTAACCTCCCTTCACACACCTCTCCATCATTTTTTTCACTAGCCTTTCAAATGTGAAGATAACCACAAAAGTAAACAACGGTGGTGAAATACTGATTATTTAGCCATTGTAACTGAGTCTTCTTCCAGCAAACTTTTCATGCCATTTCTTCCCACTGCAAGCGGATAAAAAAAGATTGATAATTTGTTTTGTATGTGCTACTTCAGGCATCCCTTAACTGTGGTCACCTTGACTAGGGCCCAGCTTTTGGGACGCTGAAGCTGATTCAAGCTCAGCTGGGTTGTCCAGACTGCTGCAGGAGGCAGCACCAGAGTTAGTGTGCTCCTCTTGTTCTCCTCTGGCTGAGCTGAGGGGTGAGCTGGGATGAACGGGTGCCGCTCAGTCCCTCCGCGCGTGCTGACGTTGTTTTTCTGACGCTGTCCCCGCAGGTACCGCAGTGAGAAGGTGACAATCAGTTATGCAGAGTACATGGCCTCCCGCCAGCATTGTTTCCAGAATGGCACTCTTCATGCCCCCCCCCTCTACAATCATTACTCCTGACACACGGCTGCATGACCAGTCCCACTCCCCGGTTGCTGCCAACGGCTACGACATCATCGGGGCAGACGCCTCCTCCTCCTGGTCCAGTTACTTCTATTACTGCACCATTTTATGATGCTAGCTTCCGTTGCCAAGACTGCCTTCCTGCTGACCTGGGGGGAGGATGAGAGCGTGACAGGACTTCAGGGGCCCAAGCCTTATCTCAGCCTTCCCTCTGAGTGGGGGTTCAGTTGGATTGGGGCTCCATGCCTACGAACTGTCGTGAGGTGCAGAAGACCTCTCAGAATGAAAGTGCTGCTTCAGACTGATCCATTCCTGGGTGTAACTGACACTGTGGAAACTTGAGCTGTTTGATATGGAAGCCCCCCAGATCAAGTAGGAGCATTCCCCTGGCAGCCTGGGCAACGGAGTCCAACAAAACATTTTTTAGGTTCTTTTTAATTTTTTTTAACCTCTGGTATCTGTTGTGTACTGAGAGCTGATTGCAGTCCCCACGCATCACAGGTGGACATCTTAATACTGGGGAGGGTTGAACACCTGGATGGCACCCCATCCTCACCAACAGAAAACACTTAGAGATGTGAAAAATTAATCCATTATTTAAATAAACCCTAGAAGGCTTTAAGGCTCATATCCTTGGTAGGTCGGATTCTTTAGAAATTCTCTTGGTTTACAGTTTTCTGGGTTGTCAGCCAGAGCTTGGTGATGAAGCTTGCTATGAAACAGAATGCTGTTGTGCCTGTAAGAGAGCAACATGGCACATGCTGTGTGTGGGGAGGAAAAGGTACTCGTGTATCCCTGACAGTCTTCTCTGTTAAGACCAAGTTTTGTTTCCAAATATTTGTAGCAGATTGGATTAGGGCTGGGGAGGGTTTGCATGGCATTGACTGTAGTCATACAATGAGACTAGTGACTGAAATTCGTTTAATTTAAGCTAACTGTCTTGGGGACCTTCCTATTGCTAGGACAGCCACTTTCTCTGGTGTGACTACCAGTCTTCAGGGCAGGGAGTGTTCCAGTTTGTAGCAGGCCTGTGGAACAGAGGTGTGGAGCTTCACTGCTAAGATTTATCAGCTTAGTCGTACCCCATCGAGGCAGTGAGTGGGGAAACCTGTACTACCCAAGCTGGGTGAAACTCGTGTGCATTCTGTATTTCTTCTCCCATGGTTGATGATCACAAGAAATACTCTCCTCTAAGAGGGAGTTGAGTTACCCGTTGTTATTCTGCAGCGTCACTGAGGGATGTCATCAACTAAATTATGACACTCTCTCCATAAGGTAACTGGACTTCAAAATATAGTTTGGGGTGGTGTTGGTTGGTTTGTTTTCCAAGTTTCTGGAGGGTCAGCAACGATGGGGAAAGCACATACGAGTGCATAGCAGAGTCATGGCTGTTTGGTTGCACATATCTTTAGAGCCTGCTAGTGTGGGGTAATTGGCTGGGGTTTGAAGCCTGAACTTCTGCCCTGGCATGGCAGGGAATAGGGCTGGTGGGAAGCTAAGAACTGCAGGCTGCTGCTCCTGGTCCTAAGGAAGCAATGCACAGCTGTGCAGTTCTTCTTTGTGCTGGTGTAACATTCTGCTGGAGGACAGAGATGTGAGGGAGGTTACTCTGGATAACAGTGCAGTATCGACCCAGCTTTCACCCTGTACTGGGTCGTTCTTACAAATTGCCACTTTTCCCTTGTGGTGGTGTTGGAAAGCAGTTGAAGATGAAGGGATTGTTCACGACTTGCTGCTGAGAATAAATCAGTCTTGTTCCAAACCACTCCAGTTTGTAATTGCTCTCCCAGGTGCCATGTAGTGATGGGGGAGGGTGGGGTCAGCTCTGGACATACCACTTACCTTTCAGCTGTCAAACAGTATGATACATAGGGCTACACTCATTACTGTTCAAGTGTTCTATGTTAGAATTTAATTTCTAAAAGGTTTAAAAAAAAAAAAGCAAAAAAAATGGTGCTAAAACTTCACCCCTGAGCACGCTCGGTGAGACTGGTCATGCAGGCGTACAGTGCCAGGCTTTTCAACTATACTGTTTCTTTTTCAGGTGTTCGCCCTGTTCTGTGTCTTCAACAGTGTATAGTGTTTTCCTGATTTCAGTTTCTTTGACTAGGGGATGACTAAGGGGTGGGGTGGGGAGGGTTTAGCTGTAATTTTTTTAAAGAACAGAATTCTAGGATTGAGTGACTTGGTCGGTTTAAGCCTGAAGTGGGACGGGTGGTTTGGGACTGGGGAAGTCTTATCCTCTCCCACTTCTATTTCCCCACTCAGTCTGTTTAAAAAAAAAAAAACAAAAACAAAAATGCCTCTAAATATGTACTGTGTTCTTGTCTTGTTGCAGTGAGAAGAGAAGCTGGCAGGTCAGAAACACTGGTCTGCTGCCTAAGGAACAGGCCCTCCCAGCTTTTGTCCCATAAGGGTCCAGCTATAAAATCAGTTGAAAACTGTGTCAGTAGCTAAGTTAGCTCAGAGAAATGTATGACAAGGACAGGTGGTCTCAGGAAATAATCCCATTTCTAGATCATTACATGGCAGCTATGCATAAGGATGAAAGAGGTGAACTAGAAGCAAAAGGTACTTTAAGTTGTCTCAGGATGGAGGCAACCAAAATCAGTGACCAACTGATAGGAGTGGTTGCTTGGCTGGGGACAGCAGGTTAGAACTACTCCTCAAAGCAGCTGTTACCTGGTTAGATCTGGATTAACTCATCCTTAGAAGCAAGTGCCTTTTGGTCTAGAAGGGCTTATTCTCATGACAACCACAACTGAGAAATAATCTCACTGCAATGATGAAATGTCTTTGTTTTACAGTAACTACAGGAGAATGTCTTTGATCACTGGAGTCTGTCAGTGTTGGAATGTTTCCACTGTGAGGTTCTTAATTTTATTTTTTTTTTTTGTATTGTTCAACAGTCAATCTCAACTGAGGCCATTTCAGTTTGGGATCGTTTTGTAGTCAAAATATCACATATCTACAATTTATCAGAACAAAGAAAATAAATCTATAAGGAAATCTAAGAGTTCATTTTAACCTTTGCACAGAATAATTTGTTTTCCTAGTACATTAACAAACCTCTGCAATCTTCACTGACCATTAGTGCTGTTTTCTGTTTGTATTCTGGAAACTACATGTTGTTTTGTTGGGGGTTTTTTGGTTAATTTATTTCCTTAAAGCAGGAGACCTCTTTTGACCTTCAGTGCAGAGATGTCAGACCAACTCTTTGTATTACACTTGGTTGCCTCCTACCTATATAATAACTTCTGAGTGTAAATAATTGAGCTCTATCCTCTAATGAAGTATTGTAGAGAATAAATCATAATGGATAAAGATTATTTGCACTGTCCTCTTTATGTGGGTTCTCACAGCCTTTATGGGGGATAAGATGAAATCTTTCTCAATAGAAAGACAAACAATATATTACAGGTCTGAATAACAAACCTGTAAATTACACAGAATGTTCAGAACCAGGGAGGTTGCCAGAGTGGGATGGCAGCTATCTGGAAGCACAGAAGCAGTCAGACAGGCTCTCTAGAAGAAAGCAAGCTAAAATAGAAGGATAATTAAAACCAACCACTAAATACGTTTTATGAATAGTGGTATAACAGTCTTTGTATCCTGAAATAATGTTTGCTTGACAATAATTTTATCTCATGATGGTATGCCATGACATAGATAAAGCACATACATACAGAGTACTCTAAATCTGCCTGAAACTATCAGAATGGTTCTGTGGGTTTTTGTCTTCTAGAATGAACTAATGAGAGCAGATTTTCTATACTCTGAGGCTGTAGCCTTAAGGTGATCTAAAAATATTATTTCAGAAGAAACACCTACATCTTCCTAGATTCTAACAATTTGAATGTTTGTTTTGGGACAGGATTAACTGATTTGTGGAATAGTTTTGAATTATACCTCTGGTTCACCTGATTTGTTTTTCCATACACTGTCAGGTTATTGCTAACTTTTTATCTGTGGCAGATGTGTAGTTGGAGAGCCTACATTTTTTCTGCTTGTGGCTCTTGGGAAGGGCAGCCCTGCATGCCAATGAACAGTCATAAGACCTCGAAGAAAACACAGCCAAACAAAGGGGGAGAGGGTATGTTTGACTGAAATATGCCTGAGAAGCTCACTGACCTCAGCACAACTACAAAGCAAAAACCTATTTTCAGAAAATATGCTGCTGGTACGAGTCAGGCTAGAAAGTAAATCCCCTAGGCAATGTGAGGAGGGGTTTTGAGGAGGATTTTGGGGACTAATGTGATTTCCAGGTGACTCCTTGTTATTTCTGAAGCTACCCATATCACTGGCATCACTTGCCCAGGGAAGTTATCAGGGATATCCTCTGAGCTTTCTTGTCAGGAATACATTGACTTTTTGCATATTTTTGTGTCATATGCTTTTCCTTACTTGATTTTTTGGGTTTCCTATTGAATCAGTCAGACATAAAATCTTTCTCTGGTGTCTTTCATTAGAGGTTCTTCTGTGCATGTTGCGTTCTGTGGCCACAGGAACACTCACTCAGCAGCTCACAGGGAGGATGAGGCCAGGTAGAAGAGTGTACATATGACTGCACACTGAAATAGGTCAATCCAGGCTAAATATAAAACAAGATAATTCTCCTGGAAACACTTTCTTCTGTTGTTACTCCTGTTTGAAATAAGAAACAAGATGAATTACTCATTTGGCACTCAACTTCTTTCTAGAAGCAAATTAAAGAAAGGTTAGGAGGAATTTCTACAAGGGACTTCAAATGAAGAATACTTGAGCATTTTTATTACACACACACACAAAAAAGAATTTTATTTTACCTGTGACTGACAAATGCCACTGCTTAAAGATAAAAGTGAAAACCGGAAAAAAAACCCAAAAACTGTCCCATGAGCCTCAATAAGTCAGTATTTATACTGACAGTACATAGAGCAGTATGATAGGAAAGTTCCTGAGCTGCTTTTCCCATGGTCTGGGAAAAGATGACTTGTGTGTATGTTTGATGATCACTCACGAGAAAGCGTAGAAGAGTATTGTTCTCATGTTCCTTGAAACAAGTACATACTTCTGCAAAATGAACAATACCCAGATTATTGAACCATATTTTTTTCTTTCTCTTATAATCTTATAATCTCTTATAATTTCTGGCAGAAATTATGCACGATACAGCCAGTGGATAGTATGTCTAGATGTCATACATGTATTTAAAACCTGAACAGATCACTCAGTTCTGCATTCAGAGGCTTACTGTGACTTTATGACTGGATATTAATATAGTTTTACTTGGCTCATACATGTTCATCCCTTAGGGTTTTTGGAGATATAATTTTAAATGGAGTAAAAATAAAGGCAAAACGGTGCAAAAACCTAAACCTGAAGAGTTATACTTTAAGAACACAGATGAAAATCACACATGTCTTGGGCAATACTGGCTATTGTGGCACACGGTGTTCTCAGTGGGTGGTTATCTCCACAGAAAATGTGTAATTACTGTTTGAAAGCTTAAAAAACTGCTAGGAAAATCACATTTCTGCTGCTGGATTAGAGGGAAAGCATATTACAAAGTAGGTTTGTGCTAATAATAGAATATCCTTGTTATTAGCTCTTCCTACATTTGATTACATGGAGGTATTTAGCTGAGTATTTTGTAAGATCTGTGGAGGTGCAATTAGTGTTTACTAATTGCTCTGTGTTTAAACTATAGCAATGCAGAAATTACCATAATAGGTCTGTCTAACAATCTGTTGCCTAATAACGTGCCTCCAGCAAGGATCAATGCTTTTTGCCCTGGAATATGGAATATTAGAGGCTCTATTCATGACAAATTACATTTGGCCAAGAATTCTTTTTTTTCTTTCTTTTAATCGGTTTATTTTAGGATGTGACCACTAAAGCTGCTCAAAAGTTCCTGTAGTCTTTATTTTAATCAACCTCATCTTCCTTTTCTATGCCTATTTTGTTGACAAATGCTGAGACAGTCATTATTAGCGAGGAAAAAGCCAGAGCATTTTAAAAATGACCAAAAAGTCGGGTAGTCTGCTGTGTTTGGTTTGTTGCACCAGCTGAATAATACTTCCTGTGGAGTTTATAAGTTCATTTGTTAAATTCTTAAAAAAAAAATATTCAACAAAAAACACATCAGTGATAATGGATGTCATCATTTACGATAGCCTCTTAAACTGTACCTATAAACTCTTGCAAGAATCTGGCTCTCTTAATTTAGTTTTTGTATACTTAAGTAGAATGGATCCCTGTGGGAATACCAACAGGGATATTAATAACTTAAATCTCAGTGAGCTACCTACTGTGCTGAGAATCATGATGTTCTGAGTTGATGGGTTATTTGAGGCAGGATTCCAAATTATTTTAAATGCTTCTCTGGTCAATCTGGCATGGATTTCCTTGCTTTCTTGTAAACCTAATTGAAATTGTTTAATTTGCCAGATGTTCCCCGAGATATTTCCATTCCGTTTCTTACCGAATGTCTTTCTGCTCGTACCACTTAGCAAATTACTTTCCATTCAGGTTCTCTGCTGTGCTCATTATCCAGATAACAAATATTAGAAATCTATTATTTGGCCTCTTCATGTTCCTATAGTTTATTTTTAATGCATTCCTTTTCCCAACAGTTCACCTAGGCACAGATGCAGTTCATGAGAACAGGAGTGGTTTCATCATAAATCCTCCAACACTCTATTTTTGCCTTTCTTTAGGGGCGCAGGATGACATAGTAAGTGCTGATAAGATGATTACTCTAAGAGTCTTACGCTGGTTAGGCACTTACATGTGAGCTCTCCAGGGAAAACGCTACTCCATAAGTTATTTTGCTGGCAGTGTTGGGAAAACTATCTTCATTTTCAGCCTGCCTATAACTTTTAGGGGTCTGTAGATTGCTTCTGGATAGTCTGAAATAGTAACCTTCCTTACAAAGTGTGTTATGATATCAGTAGTCCTTCATTACAGACCGAGGTCTGTTAATCACAGTGAGCTAGACAGAAATTTTGGCACACACACTCACAGTTTTCCTAACGCTGGGCTTTGCTGCTTAGGTGGAGGATGTTCTGGTGGTGAAAAGGAGCAAGTTGTAGCTCACTGATCACTGATGTGAAGATGTATCTGCTGTCCTCGGGTGCTCCTGGGCAAATGGGTGCTGCTGTGCAGCCTGAGGGAGGGACCAGCGCAGTTTTGAGCTCTTTGGCTATTTCCTAAAGGACAGAGCAGAAGGAGAAGGGTTTGCTCATGAGAAAGACAAGCACTGTTTCCCTCAGCGTTCCTCCACATCCTGCTCTCGGGCCCTGGTTTGTGCCTTGTAAGACTCTGGGCTCACGATCACAGAATCAATTAGGCTGGAAAAGACCTCCGTGATCACCGAGTCCAACCCGTAACCGAACACCACCACGATAACTATACCACAGCACCGAGCCCCACGTCCAGGCTTTCCTTAAACACCTCCAGGGACAGCGACTCCACCACCTCCCTGGGCAGCCCATTCCAAGGCCTGATCATCCCTCCTGTGAAGAACCTCTTCCTAACGTCCAACCCAGACCTGCTCTCCTGGCGCAGCTTAAGACCTTGTCCTCTCATCCATCTCATCTCATGGCTCCCTGCGAGAAGCAGCCGAGCCCCACCTGGCTACAACCTCCTGTCAGGGCGCTGCTGAGTCTCGGTCTGTCACAGCTATTTGCCCCCTGATCACACAAACAACGCTCGGCACCCCACCTCGTTCCCTCTCTGAAAGGAGCTCGCCGCAAAGCGAGCTCAAACACACCTGTGAGGGCCGCTTCGTGGCGGGGAGGAGGGGCTGCTCAGCCGCCACGTTCCCGCTATTCCCCCCACCCCGCTTCTCCACAGCGGCAACTCCGCTTTTTTTATATTCGGCGACGCTCGGGGTAGAACGGACTCTCGGCCACTCACAGTGGGGAGCACCACTCTCCGCCCGCCCCTCACACGGGCACAGCCGCCCCTCACACGGGGGAGAACCAGCCTCCGCCCGCCCCTCACACGGGGGAGAACCAGCCTCCGCCCGCCCCTCACACGGGGGAGAACCAGCCTCCGCCCGCCCCTCAC
>JAWWES010000011.1:21956106-21988291 GCA_035583135.1 Lophotriccus pileatus | reverse complement strand
CTCACACGGGGGAGAACCAGCCTCCGCCCGCCCCTCACACGGGGGAGAACCAGCCTCCGCCCGCCCCTCACACGGGGCAGGCCCGGCCCCGCCCGCCCCTCACACGGTCGGACCGCCCTTTCCCGGCCGAGCCGCCCTTTCCCGGCGGGTTTCCGGCGATGGCGGCGGGCGGCAGCGACCCGCGGGCGGCGGACGTGGAGGAGGACGCCTCGCAGCTCGTCTTCCCCAAAGGTGCGGCCCGGGGGTCGGGGGTCGGGCAGGGGGTCGGGGGTCGGAGCGGGCGGCGGCCGCCTGTGAGGGAACGAGCCTGGCCGGGCAGCTCAGCGGGGCTGATCTCAACACCCCCTGACCCTCCTCCACCGGTTGCAGAGCCTTAAAAAACCAGCCTCGAGTCTCAAAAACCAGGATAATAAATCGTTTATATATAGGGTTAAGGACCTCGTGGTTGCTAGGATGGGGCAGTTCTTATGTGGGCCGCTGAGTGCGTGTACAGGATTTAAAAAAAAAGAAAAAAAAATTCCTGTCAGGCTGCAGTGGAAAGATCGTTGTTTTTTGGTATAACCGTGACTTTTTCCACTGATGTTTCTCGGCGTACGGGTTCTGGGTGGTGAGGCCCAGGCACAGGTTGCCCAGAGAAGCTGCGGCTGCCCCTGGATCCCTGGAAGTGTCCAAGCCTTGGAGCAACCTGGGCTAGTGGAAGGTGTCCCTGTATAAAACTTGTATAAAACAGTGCTGACAGGCACCCCTGGATGCAACCTTTGACGCCGCTGCTTTGAACTGCTCATGCTGCTGATGTTGAAAAACATTCTTATTGTTGGAATGCATATAGCGGTTATGGCAATGATGAATGAAAACAAAGCTGGTTAAAAAGGGGGGGGAAATCTGTTAAGATTGGTTAAAAGCTTTTTTCTGGTAATTGTAGTAGGTCAATTAACCTTTCAAGTAAGCGAAACCTTTTTTAAAATATTCAAAACATCCGTATTTATTTCAAGAAATCAGAGGCTTCTGAAGGCCACAGGCGTCGCTTCTGGATTTTTTTATGTATTACAGTTCTAAAAATTTTTTTTTCTAAAGCATTTCATGCATTCCTTAAGTTCTACCTAAAAACGGCGAGGAAAACATACTGTAAAACTATGAAAAATCGTAAGGGGCCGTAAGTGTAAAATATGAGATCAAAAGACAAACACCTCGGATTGTCACTCGAAGTGGTGTCATTTTTATCAGCATTTTCAGTGTGAAATGCTGCCCAGTCATTGGTGGGAGGGCTCACACAACTGCCATGAAACACGTTGTTCACTTCTTTATTGCCCAGAGCTCGATTTTCATACAAAATTTCCGTAATTCTCCTTTTCATCCGTGCCTCACCTTCTTCGGTGCTGGTGTCCTCTCGTTCGACCGCAGAGTTTGAAACCGCAGAAACCCTCCTGAACTCAGAGGTGCACATGCTGCTGGAGCATCGGAAGCAGCAGAACGAGAGTGCAGAGGATGAGCAGGAGCTGTCCGAAGTGTTCATGAAAACCCTGAATTACACGGCGCGCTTCAGCCGCTTCAAAAACCGGGAAACCATCGCCAGTGTGCGCAGGTGAGTGGGAAAGACAGGGAACAGCGCTCACGGGAGAGTTTGATCTGTAGGTAATGTTGATGCTGCCTTAGGAAAGTACAGTTTAGTGGTGTCTCCTGATTTGTTCTCTAATTCTTTCTGAAGAGGCAGGAAATCTGATCGTAATTCTTGACAGTAGGTTGTACTTTGCCCAGGTCAAGCCTTGTGGACCGCTTTGTTTTCAGTGTTTCAGTGGTAGCTGACTGCATTAAATGGGAGGATTTTCTAGACTTTGCAGAGTAATTCAGGGTAAGTGGATTTAGCAGATGGGACTTTGTTTTTTTCCTCTGTGCAATTACATAATGAGTATTTCCTCTTGAAAAAACCTGACTTCAGCACCAAAAGAAGTGTGAAAAAAGATACCCATTTGGTTTAGTTATCCTCTTTTGTACTTCTATTTTGTAATTTCACCAAGTTGTTGTCTTTCCTTACAGTCTGCTACTCCAGAAAAAGCTCCATAAGTTTGAATTGGCATGTTTGGCTAACTTGTGTCCTGAGACAGCTGAGGAGGCCAAAGCTCTGATTCCTAGGTGAGCACTTAAAGACTGCTTTATACTGCCCTGTGATCTAAAGCCAGCTGTGGGCAGGTGCTCTCGCTTCAGTCCAGCTCTGTTGATGCAAGAACATTTGATCTTGGTCTTTCCTCCCCTACCCATTGGTCTGACAGCGAGGCACTGTTTGAGCATGTCCCTGATACATTCCTGACAACTTTTACTGGATTAAGTGTAAACAGCTTAAATTGGGGTTCTTAGCTGGCTCTGTTTGTGTTTGTTGGAGATTTTTGCTGTTGGAGCAAATGAACTGTTTTGTGGATAAGGTATGGGGAAGCAGTAACTTCTTCATGTCTTTATTGGTTACCTCATGGCCGGAGATAGAGGAGGGAACAAAACATTCATCTAAATTTCTTCCTTATATGTCGTTATATAAAAGAGAAGGCTTTGGGATGACCTAATTGCGGTCTCCCAGTACCTAAAGGGAGCCTACAAGAAAGATGAAGAGAGGCTTTTTACAAGAGCAGGTAGTGACAGGATGCGGGGGAACAGCTTCAAACTGGAAGAGAGTAGGTTTAGATTAGGGATTAGGAAAAAATTCTTCCCTGTGAGGGTGGTGAGGCCCTGGCACAGGTTGCCCAGAGAAGCTGTGGATGCTCCATGCCTGGAAGTGTCCAAGGCCAGGTTGGACGGGGCTTGGAGCAACCTGGGCTAGTGGAAGGTGTCCCTGCCCATGGCAGGGACGTGGAACGAGATGAGCTTTAAGGGTCCCTCCCATCCCAAACCATTCTCTGATTCCATGTTAAGATTTCCTGGCAAGAACGGACTGGCTTACAAGCATGTGGCTGCTTCATTTAGAGGTCTTCATTTAGAGGTCTGTTTAAACCTGCACCTGCCTTGCCTTTTTGTTAACACATTTAGAAATTACTGAGCAGAAGGCTCTGGGAAGGATGGAGTATCATCATGAAAAGGAGACCCCTCACAGGGATTAGAGTGCTCTTTGTACAGTACCCTTACAGATGGTTCCTGGTGGTTACGTACAGGTGGGCGATGGCACGTTGAGACTGATGGGAGGGAATTATGACTGAAATGAATCGGGGGGGGAGATTATTTCTGAAAGCTTTAATGTCTCCCTTCGTTGTTCTTATCTTGCAGCCTGGAGGGCCGGTTTGAAGACGAGGAATTACAGCAGATTCTCGATGACATTCAGACTAAACGCAGCTTCCAGTATTAAGGTTCAGCCTCAACCCCTTTACCTGAACAGAAAAACCTGGGGACTGTGTTTCTCAGCCCTCTGGACCAGCTGAGCTCCTGGCTGAGTGAGGGGAGTTGTGGACACGGGGTGTTTCAGTGCTGTGTCATCACAGGTACATTCGGACTGGAGACCAGCGTCGTCTTTTTTGGTTTGTTCCATGTGTATGTTGGCAAGGGCCCCCATGTGTATTGTGAGAGCCAAAGAACCCAAAAAGCCTTTACCCAGTGGCTCAAATATTTGTTTCTTCCCCAAACCTTCTCCCCAGTTTGTAAATTTTCACAGTGTTTCTGGTTTTCAGCAGAAATATTAGATGTAATTTCATTTTTTGGGGGGAATTTCTAAAAGAGACAGAGAAACTTATTCTTGGCTCTCAGAAGATTCAGTCATGGGCAGCATCAGTTTCTGTGGTGGTTTTTTTGTTTGTTTGGGGCCATTTTATTGTTTGATTAGGACAGTGAATTTTTACAGATTCAATAATTGTCTACTGTTTAGTGTAAATTAAAATATATTTTTCATTAAAGTTGTGTGGTTTATAAACATTGGGTACATACTATGATTTTGTTAATGAGGACCTTTTCCAAACAGATCCTGGAGATCTGTTGGGAACTCCAGGCATGTTTTGTAACAAAGCCAGGTGTCCACCCCTGGAGGGACAGATTCCTGAAGTAGATTGCCAACTGCCCTAATCCTGAAAGGAACCAAACCATGGAGGGGTGCAGCCTGTGGGAGTGGCACACCCCCTGTTATCGCAGCTCAGCAGCTGGGAGATTCACAGATTGTTGGCTTTTCCTTGAAGTGAACGTTCTTTTAGTTAGGGTAAGCTTCTTAGCCAGCCTTCTCAAATCTGACAGTTTTACCACCACCCCTGGAAGAAGGAAAATTTTGCAGGAAAGAACATCTGGGACAGAGAGCGTGTTAAGACATTGTTTGTGATGATAAGCAGTAGAGTTTCACTGACCTTGCAAAAGGCAGAGAAATGCAGTATTATTTCAGGTTTTACTGGAAACTTAATGTGGTTCTGTGCTGAAAGGCCACGCTGATATGTGACGACTGTTAGAGCTACCTCACCTGGAGCACATCACCTCAAATAGCATCTGTGTCTGGGCTGGAGTGTCTTCTGCAAGCCAATAAACCAGACACGCCTCTCTAACCAACCACAGGAATCTTAACTAGGTCAGAATCGTTACAATTAAAGAATAAAAAGAAAACCAAGGTGGTGAATCTCTGTTTTACAAAGCTCAGTGTCCCCTTCTGATACAGGATATGCCTTCCAGTAGTTGCTCCCGCTGAACCTGTTTTGCCCTGTATGTTTGTGTTCAAGCTGAACACGCAGGCTGTTATGTCTTAATGACAACACATTCAGGGGAAAAGAGCCATTCTACACCTTTTTTACCTACACTCTTGGGTATAAAGATGTAACAATTGTAACTGGGAGGCATTACTGCTTGTTGATGCCTATGTAAGCGAACGAGACTCCCGAGGAAAAGTGTAACAGAGCAAATGATCCCACGAGATTTGCACTGTCCTCCACAAACAGATAATCATGAGCCTTAAGATTAGTTGGCTTTGACTGTTGTGTTTTGAAACCCAGGAAGGGGTACAGAGGAGAAGGGAATGATGGAAACAGGTTGGAAACTCTTGAGTCCATGGAGTCCAACCTATGACTGAACACCAACCACGACAATCAGACCAGGGCACTGAGTGCCACATCCAGTCTTTCCTTAGGCAGCTCCGGCGGTGGCGACCCCGCGGGGTCCCCGGGCAGGCCGGTGCAGAGGAAAGAATATCAGTGCGTGTCCGGGTGTTCGGCGAGCAAGGACAGCACAGGGAGCTGGGGCGGGCACCGACAGCGCCGACCGCCCTCCGCGCATGCGCGCCCCGCCCGCCCCGCCCGGCGATTGAGGCCTGGCGAACGCGCCCCGCCGCTCGGCGCATGCGCGGGGCCGCCGCGCCTCTCGCGCCCCCGCCGGGGGGCGCTGCCCCCACCCCGCCCCTGCCCCGCGCGCCCCGACATAGCGCGCGTGCGCGCCGGCGCGGTGCGCGTGCGCCGGGCGGGCGCTGGCGGCGGGGGAGGCGCAGGGAAGATGGCGGGCGGCGGCTGCGGCGGCTCCGGGTCGTGAGGCGGCGGCGGCGCTGCCGGGGCCGGGAGGACGAGGCGGGCGGCGAAGCGGCGGCGGCGGCGGGACGCGGAGTCCCGGTACGGGAGGCCGTGCTGGGCGTGAGTGCGTCTCGGTGCTGGGCGGGGCGGGTGAGCAGCCCCGGGAAGCGCGGCCGCCTCCGCCATCTTTAGGCCGCGGCCCAGGACCGGCGCGGCCGGGGCAGGGCGGGGGCCGGCGGCCGGCGGCCGGAACGGCGGGTACCCGGGCCGGGACGCCCCGGGGAGGGGCGTGAGCCGAGCGCAGGCCCAGCGGCGCGGCCGGGCCCCGGGGTGCGGGTGCTCGAAGGCCGGGGCAGGGAGCGGACGGTCGGGCCCCCGTCCCGCCTGCCGCCCAGGTGTCTGGTGGCGGCCCTGCTCGACTCTCAATCCTGCCTTTTTCTACTTTCTACTTTTTTTTTTTTTTTATGTTACTTTTTTCTGTGCTTTGGGTCTGAGTGGAGACCGGGCTGTGGCTGCCTGACGATAGGGCTGGGGAAGCCCTGGCCATTAGGGCCCTGTTAGCTACATCACATTTTCTATTCATGTAGTGCTTCACAAGGGGGATCCTCTCTGTATTGAGAGGGAAGACACAGCTACAGACTGGCGAGTATTTGAGTTTCTCAGATGCCAAGTGAGGTAACTGCATTTTCCAATAAAGGGTGGTCTTAGTGCTGTGAGGCCGATAAACATTGGTAGAAGTATGGGAAGGCAATACGTTCATATATCTTGGGTTTTCTTACGGGTTCTGAAAGTGCTGTGGCTCACATTTTCCACTGTATAGTGCTGTACAGTAACACTACTGTTGGAATATGTTCCTTGCAATATAATAAGACAGCCGTGTGCACCAGGCACTTGCTCTTGCAGGCGGGGTGGGAGGGTTTAATGACCATGTGGTGTCACATTCCACTGATTGAGACTCACCAGCCTGTGGTCACGGCATGGGGAGCAAACCTAGGGGACCTGTTAAACTTGAAAAAATACTTCACTGTTTTTCCCTTGGGGAGAACTCATTAAACCTCCTGCCTTCTTAGAGATGGGTGTTATTTCTCTCTTGCTAACTGTCAGCTTCTTTGTTGTGATTTGTGTGCTCTCAAATGCAGTATTTTGAGATACTGGCATTTGCTTAAGCACATCTGTCTGTCTGACAGAATTGTATAGGTAAGTAGTTCTGTGCTCTGCAGGGCTTGTATCTCATCATATCTTTACTTGCAGTTTGTGGGTACTGTTTGAGAATCTGTTTTTCTTTGTAGACAACAGCCCCTCGTCCTTCTCCTCGCAGCAGGTGTTTATTCTTCTGTGCTTTTCTTAACTCAAACTGTTCTTCCTTTAAAAGAGGTGACACTGCATGTCAGAGAGTTTGTGGTGTGCAAAGCGTTGTGCCAAAATCCTTTGGGGTTCCCTCCTTCTGGATTCTTTATCAAGTAAACTGACTTGATAACTCAGCAGTTTGCTGCAATGTTCTGCCATCATCTTACTGTAAGAATGTATAACCATCACACATATCTGAAGATTCTGCTTCTTGGCATCTTGCTCAGTTGTGCTGTAGTAGTTCAGATGGGAAGATCTGAAAATGTAGGTACTGAAAACAAATGAAAATATTGAAAGATGGGGGGAAAAAACCCTTTGAGCTGCAGAGAATGTTAGGTGTAACTAGTGAATGTTTAATACTTCTGGACTTGCTAAAACCTTTTAATTTAAAAGTCAGTCACTACAGTTACAGTCTTTCCCCGTTGCCTCAAGTGTTCATCCTCCCTCGAATCCTTGCTGTAAACCACTATAAACATCAGGCTGTTTGGACTATTGGAATTGAAAGTTTCTCCTCAGTTTTGTATTTCCTGTCATCAGCACAAGAAGTAAAAACCCAGTAATCCTAAATTGTGGTTGAAATAGAGGTACTAGGGATGCCTTCATTTGCTGCAGCAGAGAGAGGCCCTGATCTGAGGAGGGGATAAGAAATCTCCTGTTTTGTTCCCATCCCTATCAGGTGTTCAGGTCTTCAGAGTCAATAGTTGGTTCACTAATTCTGGAAATGAAAATCTTTTAGACTTGCTCAGATATAGGTTATAATTATAGGTTATAATTATCTCTGTGCAGGAAATTGTAGAAGCAAGCTGAAAGCTGGCTGCAACGTGTTTGTGATTTTTACTGAATTTGTGCTTTATTTGCCCTATTTTCATTCCTGGTATTGTATAATTTTGTTATTGAAAAGCTTTATACCAAGCAAAAACACAGAAATGCTGGTTTGGTTGGTGTAGTTAATGAAGAGATGTCACTGATGACGAGGCCTCAGTGGAGCTGAACATTGTTAGAGCTTGGTGGAGTGGAGAGGATACAGTAAAGGGCTTTCAACAGATTAAAACCTTAAGGTAACCTTGGTTTTTGCTTCTTACAGAGAAGTAAGAGCAGAGTAGTAGAGTTTTTGATAGCTGTATTTTGTCATTAATTTTACTTCAGTTTGGAGCATCCCTGTTTTCCAAATGGTGCTAAACTTCCCAGCAATCTGTTCTTGCTCACTAGTGTCGAAAACAGCTACTCAGCATTTCACAGGACGTCAGTTCTGGTTTAACCAGCTCTCCACGCTCAGGCTGGGTGTACCAGTCACTGTTGTACAGCTTGAAATGGGATGTGAAGTGTATGTGTGCCAGGAAAGCAAGTGAGCTGGTTTCTCTTGCGTTGTGACACTCCTTTTGCTGGCACTGATGTGACAGGTCTTTGGTGCAGATCCTGCTGAGTTGCTTACAGTGACCATGGTCACAATTTGTAAGGCACTCTCTGAGTATGGAGGGGTACCAGGGACCAAAGTATTTCATGCTTTGGAACTAAGCCAAGTGATGTTCCTGTTTTACCTCTGCACCAAATTATAAAATGATTCTTTATAGCAAGAATGGCCTTGATAAACAGATCCCAGTTTACCTGGGAAGGTGTCTACTTGTTTGTGTTTTTTCACTTAGAAAAAAAAAAACAAACTTAAATTCTATTCATTAAGATACCTTGCTGAACAAGCAGAAAAAGTGCCAACTCCCATCATGTTGGATAATATTTAATGCTGAAAGTCCATGTAAATATACTTTAAGGATTGAAAAATGAACCAAGTCTGATAATAATGAATTGTACTGAGTAAGTTGCATTGAAGTCTTACTAGGAGTTCTGTTACTTACTGGCTGTTCTGTTCTAAGTAGTTGCACTAATTGTGCCTTCTGTTACAGTTTCTGTCAGTTGTAGAAGGAAAGACTTGTACTACAGTATTGAACTTCCCTGTTGACTAACCCTGGTAAAGCTTGTGTTGTACACAAGTATTGTTTCAAACAATTACATGAAAGTGTTCCTGCACATTTATATAGGATATAAAAAGTATAAGCAGTGTTTCACATTCTTCAGACACAAGTGAAAGGATCTCTTCCTCTATGGGCACTTAAATACTGCATCAGGTAACCCTGGTGCATTGTTTTCTGTTAGAAGAAGAGGTAGAAATTTACCTTCAGTTTCATTTTTCCTTCAAATAGGATTTTTTTTCCCATACACTGGTTTTAAATCTGAACACTCCCAATTTTCTACTTACTTTCAGTTAGTTGATTTTGATACAAAGAACAACAACATGCTGGTCATGAGCTCATTAATACCATTCTGTTATTCTTCAGTATAATCAAATGTGATGGTTAAAAAAAATTATTGACTTTGAAGCTTTGAAAATGTTATCGGTGTAGCTGTGAATTTTATTTAACTTAGAAGTTTTAGTACCTTTAAATAATTAAAATCATTGTATTCTGCCTGTCTTCTCTTGGTACCAGAGTTGACACAGTGGTGCAGGCAGCTGTACCAGGGGACCCTTTCTGTGAGCAAAAGTAGGATGTTTGATTTTAGCCTGGCTCACTTTTCCATTTTGGCCTGTGTGTTGGAAACACTGGCTCTGGAACCAGTGAGGTGGGAAAGAGGAGGTGATGGCAAATCCCTGTCTCTGCCGTGGTGTTGCCTTAGGCTGCCCTGGGTGACTGTAGCTGTGTTGAGGGGCAGCACGTGCAGTTCCCAGTGGATATAGCAGATAGAGATGAAAATACATCCCTCAAATTCTGATCGTGTCTGTAGAACCAAGCTTTAAATCAAGGCAGTTGGTCATGAGGCTTGGAATTTAGGTAACTCTTAGTCACCCAGAAGTGAGTGTCCCTGAGTTGAACAGGGTGGCAGGAGGGGCATAGGCCAAAAGCAGAACTGTAGATTTGTTGGCACTGCGCAGTTCTGTGTACTAATGTTTTAGACACTTCTATATGAGCACACAGGTACTTGGATTAATCAGTGTTTCTTGGGTTTAAAAATTTGAGCGTTCCTTTAAATCATCCCAAATCGAAGAAACATACAAAAGAATATGTTAATATGTCACTTTTTAAAGGGAGGCCAGAGACTGGGTGACAAGGAGTAGTTTCTGTGTTCATGGTGAAGCTTTAGCGGTGTGGTGTGGGGTATAGGAGTATTCAGCTGCAGACTTGAGTCTGGAGGAGCTGCACTTTGAACCGGATAAGTAGCTCCAGCTGATGGAAGTGCTGATTTACAGCCTGAGGGCTGTGTCATGGTGCAGCTCTGCCCTGTCCTGTGTGCCTTTGCAGTCATCTAATCTGGCATGGCAGTGCCCAGTGGTAGCTTCCCTGCTTCTGATCCTTTGGTTTTCTTCCTCTGTCAGCAGAGCCGTTCCTGGAACTCAGTGGTTGCCTGGGTTTTGACCGATGTTATCCAAAAGAGTCTCTTAACACAGAGGAGTTTCTTTGGTGTGTGTCCAGTGTGGTCACCAGATGTTCATGTTGGCTTGGAGGAGGGGTGACGTAGGACAGGAACACACAGTTGGGGTCGAGCCAGGACTGGTTTTTTTTATTGGTCTCAGCAGTTTTAGGTTGGGTTCAGGTCATCTCAGCAATTCTCAAGACTTTTCACACAGTGCTCAAGTTCCCTCAGTAGCTGTGGTTGTACTTCAGTTGTGTGATCAGAATGAGCAGTCATGATTTCTACTCTTATTCTACTTCCCCCATGCCAGTAAAAATTGCCACTTCACTTTGAAAGTGCCTTTTTTTCTCTCAGGACACATTTGTAAGCAAACCATTGCACCTCTTTGCTCAGACTGGTGAAATGTTATGATTACATCACAGCAAGAAGTGTAGATTTGTAGCCCAGAATTGGAAGCAGGTGGATGCAGATTGAATGAGTATTAATGTAGTGTGTTCATTCTGCAATATTTGCACTGTTTCTCAATTATGAGGTTTGGAGTTTAAATTTATACTCGAGTCAGTCAAGTATATTTTGCGGTCTCTTTCTTTGGATGGATGCAAATATTTTGGTCTTCTCAGCGAATCTAAGCCTAATAAATAAAAGTAGCTTTTTCTAGTAGTATCTTCTGTAGACTCTTGACTAATATAAGCCACAGCTGCCAAGCTTTCTGTGCAGTTAGATGAAAATACTGACCTGAAACTGGTGATGGAAGTGCTGGTTTTGCCAGAAAAACTTGCTGATATTCTCAAGGCAGGCAATATGAAGTAGGAAAGAAATGCCAAGGGATTGTAGCCTTTTGGAGAACTCTGACTTTCCAAACTGAAGCTCTCTGGTGATGTGCCTTTCCCCATGAGAATGACAATTCAGTAGAAGCTTAACTCCTCCTGTAATTGGGGAAAATCTGGCACTGAACCCTTGCTCCTTGAAAGGCTTTGTGGGAGCTTGATGGGTGTGAGCTTGAATCTCCTTTAGTGGGAAATGTATTGACATAGAAGATGATCACATGCCTTTACTGAGCACTGCTAAATGTCAAAGCAGAGGCTGTTTACTAATGAACTGAAATACAGTCTTTGAGCAGTGTATATCTATATATCTATGTCTTCACAACCAGACATTTGCATGGCTTGTAATCCACAAGCAGAGACCAGAAAACACGTTCCTGGAAAAGTTGGCTCTGTGATTCCAGTTAAAAGAATGTGTATTTCTAATTCCTTTCAGTTGTAAGAGATATTTATACATCACTCATCAGCTTAGAAAGCGTTCTAGTATTGAAACTTTTTTTATTTAGGAAAAGTCTCTAGGTTGACCGTGTTTGAAAATAGGTGTGTTTCTGACAAAACTTTCAGAACACAGACTTTTAAACACCAGGAGCTTGAAACTGCAATAACCAGCACAGTTTATTTTTTTCCTATTGTAAGTTTGCTCCTCATTGGAATAAACAGTTTCTAGCCTAACTAGTAACAAATGAGTTATGCACTGATCTTCCACACCAAACCGTGGCAAAAGAATAATTTACATATATACTAGACTTTTAAATCTTAACTGAAGCAGATAGTCAGAAGCTACACATCCACATAAATAACTACAACTTGGTCAAAATAGTTTAGAATTGCTGTTTTCTTTCACTATTTCCTTCGTTTAGGGAGCGTTTCTTTGATGGGATTTGTTGTTTTTTAAACTCGGATTCAACAATAGAAAAATTGGGAACATTGATCATGTAAGTTTGCTTTCAGTTTTGTAGCAGGGTCCATAAAGCTTGTTTAGCAGCATTGTGTGATTCGATAAGGTTTGAATTGTTCTCTGCAATTCCATTACTGTTGCTTCAGGGTGTCTCTGTATTAGCTAAGTCCAGGCAGAGCAAATGTAGGTGTTAATTTGCATATTTTGCTATAAACAGAGTTGCTAATTTAACTGCTTGAAAACCTGAAGTTTTGGGTCGGGGTGAATACCAAATGAATTTCTGTCAGTTAAGGCTTTCTGTGTGCATCTGCTACATCTTTTTACCAAAAGAGAATTAAAAACCCCTGGAAAAAATTTCCTTGCTAAGAGAATATTGTAGGGCCATGTTTTATAGGGCATTTATTCTGCAGTGTGGCTGCAAAAGTGTTAACTATCTTCTTTTCCTATATTGAATATATCAACTGTAAATACCTTGGCATGCCTCGAAGATCAGGGCTCTGTTGCACAAAGCCTCCACTTCTGGATTTGAGTTAGACATCAGTGGTGAATGGCTTTTGCCATTAAATATGCAGTGAAAGAAAAAGTTCTTTTCTCTTTGTGTTCTACTGAAGTGTAAAATCTTTTTCTTGGAGAGAGAGAAGTAGAAATATAACTTTTGGAACATGGTAAATAACTCCTGAAAAACATTGCTTTTAGTTGTGGGTTGTTTGGGGGTTTTTTTTACACTTCCCACCATATAAAGGCATGTTTTTTTCACATGATCACACGTGATTGCGCTACTACCGTCCCCCTGCTATCCCTTCCAGACTTTAGTTTCTTAGTTATGGAAACTTAAGACACACTTCTGCCTTTATTTGGCCCAGAAACTGATATGGCAAACAGCAGTGCTTTGTCAGAAGACTGGCCTGAGCAACACTAAATGAGGGGGCAGGGAGCAAGCATTCTTTGTGTTGTGAAGTAGAGATTTTCTTAATGATTTTTATGTTTGCAACTTCTTCTCTCTGTAAAAGCAAGTGCTGAGTTCTCCATGGGCAGGCAGAGCCTCATGGGTTTGCACAAGGTAGAGCATGACTGGCTGTACATCAGTCTCACCAAAGACACCCAGAGAGCTGCAGCCCCTGCCAAGCTGAATATGAACCAACGATTGTTCTCCTTCACATTGGGTGAAAGTAGGAGGAGCATCTCAAGCAGATTCACCTGTGATTTCTTTGTTGTTGTTGACCAAGTTTAATGTTGTGTTGGTTCAGCAGGTTTTGATACAATAACCAGCGGAATAGTATCTTGATGTTTAGAATAAGCAACTCCTTTTCCTGTGTTCTCTTGTAGTATTTGTCCTGGCATGTTTTGTGGTTTAAAAGTGACCCCTAAAGTTTGGCTTCCTGTCAAAGTAACAGCTCCAAGGTGAGGCAGCATCAGTGATCACTTCAGCATGAGAACCACACTGGATGTACTGGGCTGGTTAAGATGAATTGCTGTTGTCTTACTGAGGCACAGCAGTGAAAGACAGCCTGGGTTATAATCCAGATGCTGCTCTTGGCAAATGCTAAGCAGGAGCTGAGATAAATGGATATATGGGTAGATTAGAGGGGGGAAGAATATTTTGTTTATAAAAACTATGAAAATATTGTGAGTAAACTTTAAGTTAAAGCCAGGTTGTCAGATTTGTAATAGTGAAATCATGACAGCAAACCAAATCCTGCCTGTTTTTTATGTAAGATTTAGGTGAAGACGTGCATCGTCTTTCTGCACTTGGTTGCTTCCATATGTGTTTTAAAGTACAGCTCAAGAAACTTGTTGTGAGGTGCAGAAAGGGGATAATTCCAGGCTGCTGTACTCATGAGTTTTCTTTATGTGGCCAGCGTGGTAAAGCAGGAACTGAGTCCTGTGAACTGAAGGATTTTGACTTTATGATGTATGTAAGCACCTGATCTTCTGTAAATACGTCTGCTTTGGAATGAATCAAGGGTTGTGTTTGAGCATAAAAAGAGGAATGTTTGTGATTTGATTGTAAGGTATTTGCTGAGTGTTAGAAGTAGAAAATTTGAAGGAAGTGTTAAATGTATGTGTAACTGATGTGCAGCTAAGCAGACTCGACTGTTTAAGCTTGTCCCCCAGGCTCTGTAACCTGAGATTTTCAGACTGGCTATTTAAAGATGTTTCACTGATAGCCTGTTATACTTTGTGATTTTAGACATCCATTTGTCTGTACACTTGCTCTGTTGTTTCAGAGGTTCTTGAGCATTGTGTTTGTGTGTGAAACTCTAAAGGTGTAGGGCTTTTGTCAATTAAATATCAGCGCTCCTCCTCTTCCTGCAGAGAATAAACCCTTTGAATCCAAAACTGCATCACCCGAGTCACATTTTGTGATGTTACATGTTCTGTCCTTTCAGACTCCATGTGGTGTGTGTCTGTATTTGGGTTCTGTTAAAAATCCAAAGGTTTGAACTTCATGGTGAAACTGGGCATTATGAAAGTACAGAACTGAAGTTAAGGGGGGGAGGGAAATGCTTTTGCATGTCTAGGTTTTTGATCAGGCCAGTGCAGCAGATTTTGGACTGTGCATGAAACAAAAATCTTGGGCGTACTTCCAAATAAGAACAGATTTATGAACCTTTTGGGGCAGAGAAGTTTATTTTGACTTGCCAAGTCAAAGTATCTGTTTGTGTTTTAATGAAGAACTAGGAGATTTTTATTTTATTATATTTTCTGCTGGAACAGAATGACTGGAATGGGGAAAGCTGCTAAATCCTTCCCCCCCCTCATTTGCACGGTCAAAATTTAAACCCCATTTCTTAGGGAAGTTTTGCTGACGAGTAGAACAGGACAGAGAATGGATGCAGATGTTTATTGGGAGCACAGCAGTGGAACCCCAGGGAAATGTGCTTATTGCAGAGAGCGGGAATGTTGCATAATAGCAGTGTTGTGTAACACAGGTCAGTGTTTTTGCCTTGACTTCTGTGATTTGGTGTGTTACAGACCTCCAGCTCCTGTGGTTAATTAAGGAGTCTCTCAAATCGTAATACTCTTGTTTTTAAGTTTAAACTTGCTGTACTCCCTCCTACATGTCTTGTGGAAAGTTTTTTGGAGGTCTGCATATAAACATGCACAAAAATGCATGCTGCTGCTGTGCCTTATGTAATTCAAAAGTGGAAATAAGATTTCTAAATACTCAGAGGTCAAGAACCTTAAGCAATTTTTTCCTACTGTTACAGGTCTGCTGTGGGCAACTTTGCACTTCATTATTGCATCTAATTTTTTAACTAGTTTTATATTCCCACTTAATACAGCAATTCTCTTTAATAAATAGTGGGAGAGATACCATCTTTTAGATGTAGCACTAATTCTGATGAAACAGCTTAATCTGTCTCAAATCTATCTTAAAAAGAAAAGCCAACTGCAATAAGAAAACTAGTTAAAATTATTTGAGATTTTTGAGAGCCTCAAAAAGATGTAGAATGTTCATACTTTGAGTCATCTTGTTTTGTAAATCTGATTAAATGTTTCTTTTTTTCAATACAGTAGGGAATTGAAACAAAACAATTCAAGGAATTGGTCAAATTAATACATTCTTTACTAGATATACAGTTTGGCATAGTTTGTTCTTTTTCATTGGTTTTTTTTGTGTTTTCAGGGTGGATTTATCTAATGTGCTGTGAGGGAAATGCATGAAAAATGACATCTGCATAGAGCAGAAGCAAAGTCTCATCTGCTGGGAGAGATTCAACTTGCTGGGGAGGTGCAGAGGAGGGGCAGGCACTGAGCTCTGCTCTGTGGGGACCAGGGAATGGCCTGGAGTTGTGTCAGGGCAGGGTTAGGTTGGGTATTAGAAGGAGATTCTTCCCCCCACGGGGTGATTGGGCACTGACCAGGCTCCCCAGGGCAGTGGGCACAGCACCAAGGCTGCCAGAGCTCCAGGAGGGTTTGGATGGTTCTCTCAAGCACATGATGGGATTGTTGGGGATGGTCCTGTGCAGGGCCAGGAGTTGGACTCAGTGATCCTTGTGGGTCCCTTCCAACTCAGCATGTTCTTTGATTCTGTGATTCTGATTAATTCTTTGGCAGACATGCAGATTAATTTTGGCAGATTCCAAGTGTATCTTCAGAACAATGTGGTAGAAGCTTATTGCTGCTAGTGCTGGGTTTACAGTGGGTTTGGCCATATGATTTGCTGATACTCCTGTTCCATTAAATCTTATTTTATATGATGGCTTTGCAGAACAGATGTGTCTGTTCAAACATGGTTATGGATTTCTAATACACAAATTTGAAAGTGCAGAGGCATGTTTTCTCAGAGATGACTATTGACAGGATTTCTGAATTTAAAGACATGACTAAAAGGAAATTAAACAGTATCCTGTACCTTGTGGATGTAAAGGTGCTTGTCTAGTCAGAGAATAATGGCATCTACTACTGATGTATTGAGAAATAAACTTGTTAAGCTGATTTGCATTTTCTTCTGATGTGTTCAGGTTATTACTTGCTGTATTCCACCCAAGTTCCCTTCCCTTCAATTAAAAATAACTTCTAAATAAGCAAGGATGCTTTAGCTACCAGTTACTGCATTTCATTAATGATGAGCTTCACTTTCTGTGTAAATCATATGGAATATGTCAAGATTATACATAAGTTGTATATTTTTCATGTATTATTGAGCTGTCTGTAAGTAGTGATGTATTTAATGTAAGCCAACACTCTCTTTCTCTAAGCTCTGCTAGTTTGGTGGGTTTGTTTTGATTTAAGCAGCCTAATTTGTTTTATTTTGATTTAGTGAAGTTATGTGTGAATTGCTTTGGTTTCATGACTCAAGTTGAAATCTGTCAATTAATTTCCCAAACTTAATGCAAGATTCATTTTGACATTAAAAGAAAAACCATACCCAAAATAAGATGATAAAGTAACAGTGCTACTACATTGAATGCCAGTGTCATCCTTGTAACCTTATTTGAGTACGTGACTTAAATGGTAACCATTTTCTATAGTGGACTAATACTGTATGAGACTTTTTGTTTGTTTTAAAAAGGAAAGAAACTCCCCAAATCCTCTTGTCTTGATGCCATGCTGCCCTGATTATGAGGTCATTGTCAGTTTTTTTCCATTTTTATCTCTGTTCTCCAGCAATGTCCCTCCAATTACTCAATAGCATTAATGAACCTGCCCTCCTCATGGCACTACTGGGGAGAAATGAAGGGCTTACTATGCTGCAGGTGTAGTTGTGGACAATTAAGCTGGTCAGCTTTGAAAGGGGTACTTGTGGGGACAGGAAGGGGGAAACTGATAAGGATGTGTGGAAAACTGGTGTACAGAAATTAACTTCACGGTTCAAATTGTGACAAGAGTGTAATGAACCGGAAGAAAATAGCAATTAATTGGCAACATTACTGTCCAGAATCAACAGAATAAGAGCTGACCTGTGCCTGATGTTGGAAAAAGTCTTGCTGTTGCTTCTACTTGTGTACATTAATGAAAAAAATCAATTCTTCTGCTTAAATCCTGTTGATGGACTCTAAAATAAAAGCAGAGTTTGGCACTTTGCTTAAAGTATGAAATTGGATGTTACTGCACTGGATTACAGCATCTTGTAATATTGGTTTGCGTGTTTTTTCTCACACTGCCAGTACCAGAGGAGCTTTAGCTATAGACATACTGAATTCTGACATGTAGTTGATAAAAAAAGAACTGAAGAAGAGCCTGTTGAGGCAGTGGTTTGTCCCAACAAAAGACCAAATAGGATACTGGTAACTTAAATGGGGTATATTGCTCTGACTGCAGTAGAGGTCTTTAGAAAAAAATGCTCTAATTTCAATTTGTGACTGATTCTGTACCAAACCCCTTCATTTCTAAAGCTGCTTACAACCTTCACTTGGTGTGTGTGTTTACACTCACCTGTCTGTGCACACACTTTTTATTCATAAATTATATCCGTGTTACATCCAAACATGACATGATGACGTTATGTGGATAAAAGCAGAATATTTGAGGCAATTAGAAGAAAGTGGTTCTGAGCAGCTGGGTAAAACAGAACTTTCTGCAGAGTTTGTAACTGCGAGTGAAAGGCTTTTTGTGATAAAGGCAGTGATCTCAAAAGTTGAAAAAACAGACTATAAACACTTCATTTTCCTAATGCTGTGTCATGTCCCTTGTTGTGTTGTTGTCTTTGTGATGCCACTTAACTGTCTGGTCATAATCATGGATGTGGAAGGGTCTGTAGGCGTGAAGAGGTGTAATTATCATTTTTACGAGTTTGGTCACATTTTAAACAATGGTTTTTGCTGATGTGGGTTACACGTTAAATCCATGTTGTTTATGCTGATTTAAGATAGACACTTTGTCTGCATTCTTTGTCTCAGTTCTTGAGCTTTATTTTTTACATTGCCTATAACAGAGCACAGATGTGTGGATGTGTGGTTTTGGAAAAATACCTTTTTCCCTCTGGTTTGAAGTAACGATTGGAATTAAGGAAGTGTCTTCTTCAGACTTGAGGGAGAGTGGTGCTGGAGAACTTGCATGCTGCATGTTTAATGCCAGCTTGTTCTGTTCATTTGAAGAGGCCACTTTCTCTTTTTTGGTATAAACCCCCTACTACCCTTTTAATTTTACCTTTGAGCTTTAACACTTGAAGCTTTCTGTAGAACACTTTGATACCTTCTGCCAAGTTGTAAAAGAATCCGAGGTAGTGCTGGGGGCACTTGATGTAATTCCTGCATGAGAAGGTTTGGGTACCTTTTTCTTGCTGCAGGGAAGCTTAATGTTGTAGTACCTGTGTTACAGTTGTGGTCTGGAGTGGGGGGTGTGTTTCAAATTGAGGATATGAGTGCTTTAATTGGGAAAGTACATTAATGAATTTACAAACAGGTTATGCCATTTTTTTAAAAAGAAAATTGCTATTTTACTTCCTTTCTTTTTATTAAGTTCATTTTGCTTCTGTATAAACTGTGCAAAGGATTGTTTCTCAGCCTTTCTGCATTCCCTTGATGACAGTGCCAGTTTATTTTGGTTTAAAATGTTTTTCAAACTGAGTATAGGATGTGGGGGAGAATACATTCAAAATGACATTTGGGCTTTTGTTGCTTCAGTGTGTGTCACTACTTAGTCTGAAGTCAGTATATCCTGTAAAGACTGTGTATATTGTAGTTTTCAGCTCTGAAGAGGTTGCCATGAACTCATAATGTAAGGATTTCATAGACTGAAAAATTAGGTTTTAATTCATTTCCCTCTGTCAGAAAAACGCTGAATATTGGAATTTTTTGCCTGCCCCTCCGCTTCCTCAACATTCTCAGCAAATTTTGTTGTGGGGGAAGTGATGATCAATTACATTTATCAAATCTTTATCAAGATGTAATTCATTTATTTTGCAGTAGTGGAATTGAAAATATACCTACGGGTAGAATGTGATCTGTGGTCCATTTACAGGAAGTTATGTAGAGGGAATGTAATTTTGGTTTTAGGTCCTAGAAAAAGATGTTGAGTCAGCCCTTGAAAACTTTTTGCCTTGTCAATAGTTAAATGAATTTGTAACTAATGTGGTGTTTCCTGGCTTTTTATGTTGAATCTGAAATATTATCTGTTGAAGGCTCTTGCTGCTTCTTGCATTTATTTATGCTGTTTCAGTGAGGACGTTCCTTTCCTGCACATTTTTAGTTTAGGGATGGTAATGCTAACTTACTAGTGATGTGTTTCAATATCTCTTGAGAGAGAAAAAAGGTACTTACTTACCTACTTTAATATTGGTGTTATGTGGCACAGGGGAAGAAAAAGAATTCTTCAGAGAATCCTGCAAACGTTTTTTGGCCGAGAAGCGGCGCTTTGCGAAGCCGTTCCTCAACCTTGTAAACTTGGGTTAGGGGAGATCCTATGAGTGTGTGATAACCTCGTGTTTCCCTTCCAGCAGTTCTGGGAGGAGAGGGAGCCATGGCCACGGAAATCGGGTCCCCGCCGCGGTTCTTCCACATGCCGAGGTTCCAGCACCAGGCGCCGCGGCAGCTCTTCTACAAGCGGCCGGACTTCGCGCAGCAGCAGGCGATGCAGCAGCTCACCTTCGACGGGAAGCGCATGAGGAAAGCTGTCAACAGAAAGACCATAGACTACAATCCCTCTGTTATTAAATACCTGGAGGTCAGTTCATTAGCAGATTTTCTGGGGGTTTTTTCCCAAAAACCTTGTTGACTTGCTGAAACGTGGTTGTGCTTTTCAGCATCTGTAGAGCAGGCTGGAATGACAGGGGATGTACTGCTGCGTTTTCCACCAGAATGACAAGAGCTTGTAAATTTGGTATAGTAGGAATAAAAAGGGGAGGTTGGTTTTTGGTAATAAAACTGCACAATAAAACTGCACATACAGCTCTAATTCTGTGTTTTGTGTAAAGGCCAGTATTTACATTCTGTCTTGGAATTAGAAGTTGGAGTGCAATTGAGTGTCTTGGATGATATTCTGACTTTTCAGTGATCATAAAAATTCATTATAAATAACGTAGTTGTTCTTATTTTTGGTTTGAAATAGAAATTTCCCAAAATGGAAGAGGAACCATTACCCCTTCCTCATCAAAACCAGGGTACTAAAAGATGTTTTCTCATCATTTTACTAAGTGGCACTTCAGCTTGAACTGTGGTCTCTGAAGGTCCATTTCTGTGCAGTTGATAAATACAGAAAAACTTAAATGAAGTTTTGGTGAAAAGTTGTTTCTGTAAAAATACTTATTTAGGTCTTCTAAGGGGGTGGCATTAATTCCTTAACAAACAAAATTTTTTGATCCAAGATCTATTCAACAAGTACTGAGTATTAGCCTAGAAGAGAAAGAATGAAACCTGTAAATACTGGAATTGTTGCAGCTGCAACAGCAATATTGCAAAAACATGATGAAAGTAATTCCATCTCCTATGGCCAGTGCATGATTATAGCTTGTAGGTGTTAACAGCTTAAAGGTTTTCTTATTAACTTAATGTGTTATCTTCTAAGATCTGTTTGAACACCCACCATTTTAAACATATTCTTGTGCTTTAGGAATGCCCCAAAAGAGATTCTATTAGTAGTAGACTTTCTAAAAAAATAATTTTAGAAGTTCAGGACCTTTTTACTGTGCAGAAAAAAGATCTGTTTATTAAAATTCTGTTTTTTAAAGCAATAACAAAAAAAATCAGATTTCTATATGTCTTGGATGCGTACATAGAATTAGGATATACTAGAATTCCATTTTATTGTAACTTAAGTTTCCAATTTGTACACAGATCCAAATTGGTAGAGTCTGGGGCATGAAGCTGAAATAATGAATTTCATTCTTAATTAATGAGAAGTGTTTTTGAAAAGGTTGTGTTTGGCATCTCCCAATATTTAACTAATTGAAGGCACTCTTATCCCCACCTCTTCTTAGTTTCATCCATTTGAATGCGCTGTCTTTACGCTTGAGCTGCAGCAGGTCCTTTTCTAGCTCATGTTGCTCTGTGTTTCATGGGGAGTTCATCAGCACTGCTGCTGCTGGTGTAAATCCTTACCCTGAACTTAGAGCTTGGAAAGGATTGAAGGAGCACCTGTTGGCTTGGGCAGTACCACTCATCTGTGTCACAGTTATGTGCAGCACTGCAAACACTCCTGACTCCTTTGCTTACACCACACAAATTCTGCAGGTTTCCTCAGTCCAAAGTCTTAATAGAGTTCATTCTAAAATCCTTGGAGGGCTTTGGAGTTTGCCAGACAGGCTCCCAGCATGTTTGTTATTCTGTGTTATTTAAATGGAGTACATTAGTATGAACGAGGAGTTGTTTTCTTCTTTCCAGAATAGAGTATGGCAGAGAGACCAGCGAGATATGCGAGCAATCCAGCCTGATGCAGGATATTATAATGATGTAAGTAGAATTGCCTTCTTCACTGAGTTCTTCAGATAAAATTTGTCCAGAAAATGGGAAGGATTCTGCATGTCAGCTGAGGTTATCAGTGTGTCTGCAAGAAGCCTTAAGGTTTTGAAGGGTATCTCCACTCCACTTTATTTTCTGTTGGAATTCACGAAGAGAACCTGAAATTGGATAGGCTTTTAGTTTCTGGACAGAACTCCTATAATACGCTGAGGTTGCAAAGCTGCTCTTGAAGATACTGGTTCTGGATGTTTGAGTTGGTAAATCATGCAGACTTTTGAAACACTTCTGCGGATTTATTTCTGATAATATCCCTGCAAACGACAATTTTTCTTTTCCAGATATGGATGTTCAGAATATGTGCTTTTATTGAAGTTTCTGATTTAAAATGTCATTATTAAATCTTTTGTTTCTTCTTTTACAGCTGGTCCCTCCCATAGGAATGCTAAACAACCCTATGAATGCTGTGACAACAAAGTTTGTTAGAACATCTACTAATAAAGTAAAATGCCCAGTGTTTGTTGTCAGGGTGAGTACAGTGTTGGAATTACTTAGCTGTATTGTCTTAATTTAAATTAGACTGATTCTTAACTGAATAAAGAAACAAGATGGTAGTTAAAGCATCTTCAAGTAAAACTAGCACATGGAATGCATGGACTACTTCTGTAGTCTTTCTGTGGAAAGTTTGAGGAACAGAAATGGTAAGGTCTGAGTACACAAGAGTTCTTACTGTGGATTTGAGGTGCATTTCCACTTTTCCCATCGCATTTTGAGAGAACTATTGTTTAGTGTGGATATTGGATGCTAGAAATATGTTGGTGCCAGTAAGCTGTTCCTTCTCTAGATTTTTTTATGGCTTTTACAGTGGGCTTTGTCCTGTTGCAAAAAAAAAAAAAAAATCAAAAGCCCTATGGCACAGTTCTGCTTTTTTGTCTATCTTGCATCCTCTAGAAAGTCATTTAGTTAATTCTATTTCCACAGATTCCCTGAAGAAACTCATGACTAACTTGGAGAATTGTGAAGAAATATTTGAATGTTATGTTTGCACAGTTTAGTTAAATGTTTCTTTTGCAGTGGACTCCTGAGGGGAGACGTTTGGTCACTGGTGCATCTAGTGGAGAGTTCACTTTATGGAATGGACTGACTTTCAATTTTGAAACAATATTGCAGGTAAATTAATCTATAAAAATTTCTGTGTATTCCCTTGAGGTCTTGGAGCATGTTCTAGGAACACATCTTCACCCTGCTCATCGTGGGTCTGTGGTCTGAGTGGTAGTGGGAGTCTTAGTGGTCTTGTTCTGCTCTGACTCCATGTCAGACTGGCTGCAGGCATTTCACCTAGTGCTTCTCATTCCATCTCCATCTGTTGTACTAACTGTTCTCAAGAACTTAGTATTTGTAATAGTAATGAAACACTTTGGAAACAAAATGTTACTGTATGCAGAGTAAGGCATTTTCCCCCTCCCTGTAACATCCTGAATGTAATTAGATCATCACTGTTCTCACCTCCTCCTTGCGGCTGTTAAGTAGGAACTGTAGTAACTTCAGTGTTTGTGTGGATCAGATGGTATTTGAATGTGTTTGCTAGAAGTTTTGTTTCTGAATTCACAGGCTCACGACAGCCCTGTAAGGGCTATGACTTGGTCACACAATGATATGTGGATGCTGACAGCAGACCACGGGGGATATGTGAAATACTGGCAGTCCAACATGAACAACGTCAAGATGTTCCAGGCACATAAGGAGGCGATTAGAGAGGCCAGGTTTATACACAATATACCATTTTCTGTAGTACCTATTGCCATGATTAGACTGTTCTCTAAGTGTATTCTGGGTGCAGAAATGCATGGGTTCTGTCAGATTCTGGGAGACTTCATGCACCACATAAACACGATATTTCCTTTTGTTCCCACATTCTCACCGTTTTGCTGGCACCTTTCTGAATTAGTATCGTCCCAGTATCCGCCTCTGCAATATGTTAGAGATGTATTTGTCTGCCGCATTTTGCACTGGTATTCTTTTCATTTTTATATGGTGACAATGTGTATCAGTTATTCCTTTTTATACGCACTGTGTAAGACAACAATTTCATTCCAAATAAAGAATTCAGTCTTTAATAATCTAACTGAATAAAATATAAAGCCTTCAGAAATAAAACACCTGCATAGTTCTCACAAAATAATAAAACACTAAATAAAGTGAAGAACTGCTTGGCTTGGTGAAGCCAAGACTTCCAGTAATACTAAATACCCACGCAGACTGCCACATACAGAAGTCTAATGTTAATACTAAATGGGTTCTTCAAGCTTGAAACTGTAAGAAAGCCATTGAAAAGAAGACTGTAGGATATTCTCTTGGTTCAGTGTTGATGCCTCAATTGTGCAAATGTCTATATAAAAATGGAAGCTAAAGTGATACTATCAGTAAGATGGAAATGAAGGATGTTTCTAGAGCAAACTTGCATATAATCTTTAGTAAGATATGGAAATGTTTTTAAAGTAAGCCTGAAGAGAAGCTGCAGATGCAAAATGAAGCTAAAGCAGTGTTTCTATGGGTTCAGGTGCTGGTGATAAAGGTTCACTGCCACAAACCCACTTTCTATTAAAGTCACCATTTTTCTTGGATAAGGGTGCATTTTCTGCCAGTTTGGTTGTGAGAAGTACTTACTTTGGATTCAGTTACTGTGTGACTGTCATGGCCATACACTGAATTTCTGTACTACTTTAAGCCCTTTCTTGATCATAAAGATCTAGGATTTCACAAGGGGCTCCCTCGTGGTCTTTCCCTGCACCAGAAAAGAAGTGAGTGCCTGTCAGTTGCTGGAGATGTTCTGGCCCTGTTCACATGGCTAAATAACTCCTTGCTTTTCCAGTGACTTTCATCAAGCAATGTTGACTGCTGAATCTGGAAGCTGCTTATATGTCTGTAGGATTCTTTTCATGGTTTTGGTGGGCTATAATAAGAGGGAGTGTTTCCAAATTGCTCTTACAATAAGTGGTATGCTTGTTTTATATAGGTTTTTTTTTAACAGTTAATCCAAGTAGCGTTTTCCTGTGACCAGCTTTCACTTGTTTTTTGCTTCTCTGCTGCAAAGCACCTGTGGCTGAAGAGGAGTTTTTTTCCTAAGAACTGTTATCTCTGCTTCTACCCGGTGTCACCTTCTTACGGTGTTGCCAAACATGACAATCTAGGGCGACAGTTCCCAAATCGTATTGATGTTGCTACTCATCCTGCAGAGAAGGCACTGCCGTGGGCAGTCAGAGATAGGAAGGTGCTAAGAATAAATGACAGATTTTTTTTTTTTCCCTCATTTGACAGGGGACTGCAATGCAATAAGTAATCCTATGCTAAATTCTTGTCTTGTGATGAAGTGTCGTTTGGCAGGCACTGTATTCACTTAAAAGTGCCTATGTTCAAATGCCTCCTTCAGTGTATAACACATAACAGTATAATTTTGCCCTGTCTGAGAAGCATAATCTGTTAAATGCTGACTTCTTTCCCCTGCTGTGTGTCTTCATGTAACAGTTTCTCACCCACGGATAATAAATTTGCTACATGCTCTGACGACGGCACTGTTAGAATCTGGGACTTTCTACGTTGCCATGAGGAGAGAATTCTTCGAGGTATGTGTACCAAAAGTACTGATTTGGGTATGTCACGAGGGGGAAAACTTTTTTTCTTTTTTTAAAACTAGGGGTTCACAGTACAGAAGTATCAGCTTGTCTACAATTTTTGTCTTAAATGCTCCAAACAAGTTTTTGTTTGGCTGCTGCTGTAGGTGCCTTATCATATTCAGATAGGCTGCAGTTCACCATTGCTCTGTTTAAGCTCTAAACAATGGAGGTGGGTAGAAGAACATTTTGCTGCTCCTAATGTGGTAGAAACAGCTGTTTCTGGATCAGGAATACATTATCTTTCTCTAGAGCTTAATCTTTGTGACCACTTTTACTTCAGAACACACATCTTCATGCAGAGGATTCCATTTTTTTCATGGACGTGCCTTCCATTCTGATTTCTACTGAGGCAAGGGGGTTATTTCTGATTCCTTAAGAGGAGGAGAGTATTTAAGTAGAGAAAACAGATAAATTTTCAGCACATCACACATAGCACAGGCAAATAATCCTAGCTTTGGTTAAGTAGTTCTCTGTCCAGCATCTGTGTACACTAACTTCTGGTGCCTTTCCACTGCCCTGGAGCTTTCTCCTTCTCTTGCTACAATCTTAATGAGCAATAACACAGTAGCTACTGACAGGTATTCCTCTCTTGCAGAAGATGTCAAAGGTACATAATTTAACAGGAGAATATATTAAGAAGCTGCTATGAGATTGGGGATTGTAGACTTGCAGATAAACTGCAAAGAAGGTATGCAATAAAAAACAAGGGCTTTCAGTTTTAGGTGTGTGAGCTTGTGCTTTCCTAAAGAAAGGATTTATTTGTTTTTTAATTGTGCCTTCAACTTGGACCTGCATTCCATATTTAATGAAGTTTCTTTTGACTCTTAAGCTCTCTTCTTCTTATGTTACTTTTAAACACCACTGCTTTGCAAAGACATTGGGCTCCTGCATTCTTGCAGTGATGATATTTTAACAGCATGTGTGCATAGACATTATGGTGGTTGTGTTTGCAGGACCTGGCAAGCAGATTTCTGGGTTATATCACTTACAGCTGTTACTCTGGATGGCCCCAAACAGTTTTGGGACTTTTTTGCTTGATCCTTTACAAAGAAATCATCCTGCACTAAACGTGTTCTGTACCCTCCTCCAGGTTTGTAGTAACCATGTGGAGGGAATGGGGATTGCCTCCAGCCAGAGTAGCCAAGGTTATAGAAGTCCCTCCACTTCTACATTCTTTCAACATTCTGCATAAAGTAGGAGGAGTAAAGCATTTAATTTAGGCTATGGAGAAGAGAACTTGCATTACATTTTCTTCTTTTACCTTGTGTATTTTAGCATTGTAATTGTGACTAAACCTCAAATAGAATTATCTTTTTACTTCTAACAGTTTATACATCTCAGTATACTATTTTCAGCTTGCACAGTAGTTCTGTAAGTAATACATTTGCTTCTGCTCATTATCTACTCACACTTCATCTTTTGGGTAAATTGGAAATGGTCTGAAAGCTCTGTCTCTGGACAAAATTGGACAGGACAGATTATTCCTTGTTTCTGCTATCAATTAAGCAAAGAAAACCCAAGCTTCAACCCAAACAACACCAGCATAAAAATCTCCCACAATAAAGCAAAATAATACCAAAACTCCTGATTGTTGGGAGTTGGGAGGATGTTTCTGCAAACATGCAGGTTTGCTTTGGCTTGGGTCTCTAAAAGACTTAAAAAGCTGGGTGGGTAACAATTAAGTAGTTTTCTTGGTGGAAAACAGCAGCTTTCACTTTGTTATTTGGAGTTTAGAGCTTATGGCTTTAGGTTACTTATCCTCAGTTTTTGGCTTCTCCACTTGCATTCTGCTTTTACCTACTTAGGAGTGTGACCTGTAATACTTTGCTTAGTACAGCCCTCAAATTGTGTAAAAACTCATGCCACTGCCATCCAGAGTTAGTCATCTGTAAATTACAGTTCTAGAGCCACTACATCACAAAGATTTCATTATGTACAGAAATTCTTTAGATCAGATACCACGCTGAGGAATGGGTTTTCTTTCCCACTTTCCCACATCATACAGGTGTTGTGGGTAATATTGGTGCAGTGCAGCTGGGGGGGTTCTACAGTGTCCTTTAGATCCAGAGCTTCGCTTCATGTATTCAGGTATTCTTCAGGTTATCACACTGAATTGTAAAAAAAAACCCTATCAATTTGCAGTCAGATATATTTATAAAAAAGATTAGGACTCACAGGGATAATGTGTCAATATATTGTTATTCCTCCTGATTTACAGTAACAAATTAAGGAGCATATTTTAAAAAAACAGATTTGAGGATTTAAATGCTGATGAATGCTTTTAAAGCAGTTCTGTAAAGAGCATTAAAGTTACTGGGATACAATTTGCTGATACAGAAAAGACAAAACTCTGTAGACTTAGTACAAGTCCTTTTGCTTGCACTGGAATAAACTTAGAATTATTCCTGTTATTTAATGAAATGGTCCCCTAAACAGGACACGCTGTTTGGTCCTACGTATATAGTGCCAGAAGTTCTGAATCTCTTTTTTTCAATCTCCAAGTCCCTTTCCTGTCCAGCTTCTCACTGATTTATGTTGCTTTGATTGCTGTTTCTCCCACCATGGCTTTCCAGCACGCAGGAGGGGGAGTTTAGGCATTTTGTTAGAGGTACATGCAGAGTTATCAGGCTCATTTTTAATATCCTGAAGAAATAAATAGGATTAAAATCTTTGCCTTGGGGAACCATCTTTAAATAATTACAGTGAATTACCTTAAAAGAACTTGAAGGTGAGGGAAATGGCATTGTCTGGAATGGCATTGAGTCAGAGAATGCTTGCTTCTCCACAGCCCAGGTACAGCCTGGCTTCTCTCTGGAAGCAGAAGTGCTGTCTGTGCTCCTGATTTTGAAGCTTTTTCCTATGTTAATTTCTGGCATGATACCATCTTGATGGTAAGCAAGTGCAGTTTGGCGTACTTCCCAAAATAGGTTCCTTGGAACCTCACTGATGTTAAAATTGTTCTTGTTAAAATAAGACATGGAAAACAGGCTGTAGTATAGCAGCATGGTTTTCTCACTACAGTAATCTGTTCCTCTGAGAGGCATTTCCAATAAAACACTATCAGGTCTTTTGTCTATAAACAGCTGCAGTGAAGTCTAGGACATCACATGAACATTTTTGTAAGAACATACACATTGATGGCTTGGACTAACGCTGGAAACATCCAGTGGAAAACTGGATGCAGTAAAATCTTCATATCCCGTTATTTCTGTTGATAAACTAATGTTATTTCTGATTTTTCCTTGTGGCACTGACTCTCTGGAACTGGGCTGATGTATCCCTGAGAATATTTTGGGTAGATCATTAATAAACATATGATTCCTTAATTATTCTCTCAGTATGATACCACGGGCTAGGAGGCTACAAATACATTTTGAATTTCTCGGTTCCACTGTGCTTCCTTCTCCTTTCTTCAGTCACCCAAAATCCAGTAGAAATGCACACTTGAGATGACTGTAACGTTTTTATTCTCAAGTGTAGATGAGCACTGTGTTCCCAGGATTTCAAAGGTTGCCTGCCTTCATTAGGTCTTTTGGGGAGGATAACTCCACGCAGCATCCTGAAGGATGGTAACCCATGCTTTTTAAAGTACTTTGTAGAGAAGTTTTTCTATTTTCTCTCCCTAAAATAGAGTAATACACTAACTGATCTTTCAGCCGACGTGGTAGACTTGGCAAAAGATTTTTCTTATCCTAGCTTGAATGATTAAAAACAATCGAGATTTCATTGCATTCTGTCTGGATTTAAAATTTGCAGTTTGTAACAACGTGTAATTCCTGATACCACCACCTACAAAATAACACAGATGTATTACATGCAGAAGTTACAGGTGAACAGACTTTTCATCTGCTCACAGGTGTCTGCACATCTAATCATACTTAAATAGCTGTAAAATTTGTTATTTGCTCCTTCCTTCTACTCCACTTCTGGGTGTTTATTAGCAAATAATGTACCATGAAGTCTCTTCAGCTGTCTAAATCTATTGTATGGTTTGTATTCTCTGCCTGAAAGTCAATGATCTCTTTCTTCAGAGTTTTTGACTTACAGTTCCTCAGTCAAGTTGCAAATCCTGTACTTAAATTTGTAGATGAGTTCCACAGTTAAAAGGAACTACATCTTCAGTTTGGTCCCTTGCTTTAACTATAGATTAGTAACCAGCTCTTACCCTTGACGCAAGTAGCTTCTAAAACTCTTCCTGGAATGTATTGAACTCTACACTGGATAATTTAAAAGAAAAAAAAATCCTGATATTGCCGTTTCCATCTTTCTTCCCTTTATCTGAGGTCTTTCTTTTGTTGGCTTTGTCTCAGCAAGGAGAGAAAACGCAGCAAATTCCAGAAATGCCACGTGTTGGTACTGTGTTTCTCGTAAGGAGACCTACTGTTTAAACCTTCAGCTTTTATGTGAGGGTTGCTTCTTTGTTAGGATTTCAGGTGTCTCTGAGAGGTCTTCTAGTTCTACTGATGCATCCCTGTGTGAATATTAGAAGGACGAGATGAGACCTGGCTCACACTTGCACCAGCCATATGAATCTAGAGAAGGAAAGTCCTTGAATTTTTGAACTTAAAAAGATGAGCTGTTTTGAAATGCTGGTTTTGGACCAGTTCAGTTTCCTCTTTGTTGGTGAGTTTTAGTGTCACAGCTGGTATTGCAGGTCTCTGATCTTCCTGAATCTTCGCTGCCAAAGCCAAGCTGGCAGTGGGGGAAGAGGGATAAGTTGGCACTGACTCAGTTGAGGTACAGCTGCACTCTGAATGGTTGTGCTTTTCATGTGTGTTAGGCACAAGAAACAGGAAGGATCTTACCATCAGTTGTGACTTCACATGGAATAAAACATAGCATGGCACAGTTCTCTGTGCAGGAGTCAGGATCCACCTGCAGTGAGTGCCACTGGGGGAGCAGTGAGCTTTGTCTCCAGCCCCTGCTCATTGCTGTGGAGGAAGAAAAGAACTTTTTTAAGGGGATAACATTCATACTAATGATAAAATCCTGAACTACAGAGGTATTTGGATGTTGATGCTGAGATGGTCCCCATCTTCCTTTCTCAGCACAAATGTGGTTGTTGAAAAGGAGACAGGCTGGGTGCATTAAGGATGGTGGTTTCTTAGTATCTACTCACCGGTATTTGTCATAGCAGAGGTTCTCAACAACAAAAAAAAATCTGGAGTTAGTCTTCTGCCAGTTACGTTAGTAACTCATCTCTGATAAAGTCTTATATGGATAAATACTCAGAATTGGGTGTTTCATTAATTATATTTTTTAATGGAATCCTTTATCTGACATACCATTTCCTAAGAGACCATAGATAAAATAAAGTCATTTCAGAATAAATGGTAAAGTCTACAAAAAAATCAAAAAACACAACTCCTCGCTAAAAATAATCCACGTCAGTCCTTAGAAACTTCCCTTGCAGGCTTCTTGAAGCCAGTTTTCTTTTGTGTGTGGGTTGAACAGAGTACTTTTTAATTTATTTTTATCTTTTCTCTTTTCATATCCTCTAGTTACTGTGCTAAAAGCTTTTGCGCATCTAGGTAAGCACAGACTTTGCAAAGTGTTTGGTGTTTTCTTTGCATCGTTTAAATTCTACATACTCAAGTTATTTCCTGTTATTTTACATTTAACTCTGAGTGCTATTGTGACTTGAGTAGTGAGACACTTGGCAACAAGTTTTATCATATGAGAGATACTCTTCCATACCTGCCTGGCATTACTTTCTGGTAATTCTAAGGTCCTTCTAAGGACACATTGCATTTATAGGAAGACACAGAGTCAAAATTGAAACTGGGGAACATCTGAAATGGGATGGTCTAGCAGACCAGGAGAAAAGGGATAAATAAGAACCCTGAAAAAAATGGGTGAAAGTTGCGTGGAGATAAGGATAGGAAATGGAAGGGAAGTGTGGAAGCTGTGTCAATATGAAAAAAAAAAAATAAAAACAACAGCTCGTATAAGGATGGGGAATGCTGGTGGCAATGTAAGCATGGAGATGAGAATGAGCTGTGATGGAACCTCACATGTTATGCTCTGGGTGTTGTGGGGAGCAACCAGAGAAGGGTTTGTGGCTGAATGAGACACTCAAGTACAAGCGGACAGTGTAGAGCGTGCCAAGAGTGTCTGTGTGTGTAATACTGGTACCCATAATATCTTCTAAATTTTATGTTCTGTGTCATGATTCTGGGAGATTCAAGTTGCTGTGTTGGAGTAGAGTTAGGAACACACTCAATTTGTTTGGAAGATGAGCAGGGAGTGAATCATAAAATAAGCTGGGTTGGAAGGGACCCATCAGGATCATCAAGTCCAACTCCTGGCTCTGCACAGCACATGCCAAGAGTCACACCATGTGCCTGAGAGTGTTGTCCAAATGCTTCTTGAGCTCTGTCAGCCTTGATGCTGTGGCCACTGCCCTGGGGAGCCTGTTCAGTGCCCAAACACCCTCTGGGGGAAAAACTTGATATCCAACCTAAACCTCCCCTGACTCAACTCCAGCCATTCCCTCAAGTCCTGTTACTTGCCACAAGAGTGAAGAGATCAGTACCTGCCCCTCTGTTTCACCTCATGAAGGTGTGGAAGACCACAATGAGGTCTCTCCTCAGTTTCCTCCAGGTTGAACAGACAAGTGCCCTCAGCTGCTCCTCATACAGCTTTCCCTCCAGACTCCTCACTATCCTCATTGTTCTCCTTTGGACTCTCTAATGGCTTAATGTCTCTTTTATATTGTGGTGCCCAAAAATACTCCCTGAACTCAAGGTGAGGC
>JAWWES010000011.1:21929616-21955930 GCA_035583135.1 Lophotriccus pileatus | reverse complement strand
CCTTTGGACTCTCTAATGGCTTAATGTCTCTTTTATATTGTGGTGCCCAAAAATACTCCCTGAACTCAAGGTGAGGCTGCCCCAGGGCAGAGCAGAGCAGGACAGGGATGTCCCTCCTGGCTGCCAGGGCACTGCTGACTCAGGGCCAACTGGCACCCACAGGACCCCCAGGGCTCTTTCCTGGCACTGCTTTCCAGCCTCTCATTCCCAGTCTGTCTGTACATCCAGGGCTGCCCCATCCCAGAGGCAGAATCCAGCACTTCCCCTTGTTAATCCTCATGTGGTTGGTGGTTGCCCCAGTCAGTGCTGTTTTGTCAAGGGAATGATGCCACCATTCTTAGTATAACAGGAGAAAGCTGTTTCTGCCACCCAATAAAAGCTCCTTATGTTGTTTAGTAGTCCCTAAGAAGTAATGTGGACTTTTTTTTTAATTTTAAGTAAAAGCTGAAGTATCTTAACTTGCTTCTGAGACCTGAGGCCACTCTGGATTACTTCACTTGGGAATATAACCAAGGCACACGTGCTGCATGCTTCTGCAGAAAGCACTTGGGTAGAATAAGCAGGCAAGCGTGTACTCAAGGTTCATTTTCAAAGTTCAGTGCCAGAACTTTCCAAGTGACTGATCCTCATCTCACAGTGAAAGTACAAATTGTCATTTAGTTCTGCTACTTGCAGATAAAGGCTCTTTGTTGAAAACAAGATACTTCCCAAGGAAAGACACTTTTGCTGCTGAAAGTATACACGTGTCTTGCAGGTAAAGTAACCTCGCTGGAAGTTTTGTATATTCATGTTTTATAGTAGGAAGGATTTTGACAGGGCGGGGTTTTACTTTAGTTGAAAAGTGTCTGGGCTGTTAAATGTCTTAGCTTTGCAGAAGCACATCTGTAAGCATGGCAAGTATAGCTGTACAGGAGAAAGCTACAACTTCTCTAAATATTTTTATCTCATAAAAAGTTTCACAGACTTAAGTTGAACGTTTCCTCCATCCCAGACAGCTTGGATTACTACTTGTAGTTGTTATCTCAGCAGAAGTATCTGATATTTGTAGTTCTGCAGGCCATTATTTTGATACACTACACAAGCTACCTAGTTCTGGCTTGTGTTGAACAGTTAAATAAATGGATTAGTTATGTATTTTTTAAAATTAAATATTTTTTAATTCAGTATTTCTCATGGTGTGTATGCATTGATTTTGCCCCGGTGGAGATATGTAGGTAGAGCAATTCCAGATGTAATACAGCCACATAGAGAAGTGCTTATATCACTGCAGTGGGGAATATGTTACCTTAGCTGCTTAAATTGGGAACAAAAATACCTTTTAGTAAAAAAACAAGCCCAGCTGCTGGCGTGTGCTGACAGATGTGTGTTTTCTACCATGCGTACAAAAGGGTTTTTTCTTTGCCTTTTCATTCGGAGTGATAGAGCATGAAAATATTTTACATGTTATATTAAAGTCTTCCATTTTAAACTTCCATCACTTCAAAAAAAACCTTTCTCTAAAGAGAGTCACAATACCTTATAAATTAGTAACTATAATACCACTGTAATAACTGTAACTATTCTAGTTCTCAAAGCGTAGAATGAACTGAAAACGTGGCTCAGCACCCAGTCTGTTATTAATAGTGTATGCTGGGGAAATCAAGTCTAAATAATTATACAGTGCTTTTACATTTGAACTTTTCTTTATAGCTGACCTCTCTCTTCTCCAAGATAGCCCTATTCTGCTTTATTTTTCTCTCTTGTGTTGAGATTTAAGGAAGGAGTAGCTCTGATAAGCATTTACCATCCTCAGAATTTGCACAGCAAGCCCTTAACATTCTTTCTTGCTTAAACACAAGACCTTAAGATCTATTTTTCATCAAAGGTTGAGATTCTTTCTGGTTTTATAAGTAATCACTACACTGAAGGATTAAAAAAACCTGAGAGTCATCTTTGAATTGAAGGAAGAGCTGATATTCCATCCCCCAACTTCCTGTAGGAGAAACTTGTCCCAAGATGGAGCATAAAGTAAAACATTTTTCTTTGTGAAAATTCCACCGAAGTACAAGTTTAATGGGTATCCCCAGTTCAAATGAGTTCAGACTCATTTGATGTTCCAGGTATGTTGCTATTATAAAAATAGATACTACAGTAAAATTAAAAGTCCTGAAAAAGAAAATATTTTAGTTTATCTCCTTTTCTAGCCCAGTGAAAAATACATTTAAAAGGTCATTTTCACTGCAGAGATGATCTCATGTTCAGGGTCTTTTTTTTTAACCTTTTCTCTTACTAGTGCAGTAGAAGAGGGAGAGTTTTGCTTAATTTTGGGTATTGTGCAGCCTCTGCCCCTGGAGATTTTCAAGATAAATCTGGATAAACCCCTGAGTAACCCAGTCTGACCCCATGGCTTTGAGCAGCAGGTTGAACAAGAGACTTCTGAGGTTTCTTCGAGCCTGACCTTCACTGTGATCTCAGGAGACCCAGTTCCCCTGTTTTGCCAGAGGACAAACTGAGGAACCAGAAATCCTGATGATGTAATTTTTAATTACCTTCAGCTCTCCACCAGTATATGGCACATAAGGAACTGACCTTCAAAATACCATCAGAAGTTCCTTATTTCCTTACCTCATTTTTCTTCCAGCCTTTAACATGCTTGAAGAAATGCAATCCAAATATTGTATTTGGATTGAAAAGATTTCATGTTTAGTGGATTTTGTTTCCAGATATATATATGTTTGATCATTCCATAGTGACTAAATCATATGTTAGACATATGAGGTTTCAGAACTTGCCTGGTGTCTCACAAGCATTAAAAACTTGTTCTAAAGAAGATGGAAGGTGTGACAGTGCGTTGTCAGCATCTTCAGAACTCCTACTAATTATGTAGTAAGTGAGGTAAAATAATACTTACAGATATATATACTCTATATATATGTAATTGTTACGTTTCATATATAATTTTTATATCTATATATAAAAACTTATTTAATGGTCCCCAGTGGCACATTTTATCGCCTTAATATTTGTTTGCTGCTTTCTTTTATGTTTTAAAACGATTCAGTCTTGGAAGAGATTGTGCCAGTAGTGTTGTAAAGCTCTAAAGCACATGCACAATTAGATTAAAAGTGTTTGCTTTGAAACAAACAAAAAACATATCAAGAAAAGAGCAATTTAGGTAAATGCTTTACTCCCTGAACTAGGGCAGCCCAGGTTTGTCCTTGTGCATTAGTGTTCCTGAAGATGCATCTCTCTAAGTCACGTTTCCATGTGACCATAAGTAGACCTGCTGTGTTTGCAAATACCAGCCTTTACATTCAGGTGAAATGGGTGGAGGAGAATCTTTTTTTCACCTCTTTCTTTCAAGTAAAAGCTGGTCTACAGAGTACATTTCACTGTTCATACCCACAGCCAATCCAGGTCTTGACTGACTTTAGTGTAAATCAAAATTATTTAGTTTTTGAGTTTTAAGCATATTGACAGAAGACTGCACGTTATTAAATAGCATTTTGAGACTGCAGTTATCTTAAAGTTAATAAATAAATATTTAAAGTTGTTTTGTCTTAAAACATGAAAAGTACAGGCCAGATTTGTTCAGGTGTTTCTTCTACAGATGAGCTTAGGAAGGAATTACCACACATTTCAAAATTTGTAGGTAAGGTTCCTCCATCTGAATTGTAACAAATCAAGAGAAAGGAACAGTTGCATGTGAGAAGTACGATCTGGACAGCTGGAAAACATATTTGTATGGAGCATAGGTCCTTAAAATTGTTAGCAAGACATCCCTTATTTTCTAAGGATTGCGTGAATGTGCAGCTTGATATGGTGCAGTGTGTTACCGCTTGCTGGCTGTGCCTGGGCAAGGAGAGTCCTGCCTTTTCTTTACGTCTCCCTTCTGTTCTTTCTTATCCATGCATAATTCACAGGCAGAAATAGTGGTTTTACTTAGACCAGCTGATGTAGTGAGAAAAAAGGGGAGGGTTTTGTTGTTTGATTTGGGGATTTTTTTAAAGACCACACCAACTTTTCTTCAGGATGCAGAAACTCGCTTATTTTAGGTCAGCTGATGTAGGTGCCTTTTCCCTACAGATCTTGCTTTATGCTCTTAAATCCTCAACCAACAGTGATTCTTTGTTGCTTCCCTAGCAGGACCTTGTCTACTTAAAATGAATGTAAAAGGTATTTTCTCTTGAGCAATACATACATTCTCAAAATCATTAATTTCTTGGCTACTTTGCTAAATTTAGTCCTTAGGAATATTGATGTTGATGAATATGGATTTCTGTCAATTACCATTCTCCTTTTGGAAGTCACTCTTCTCCAGGGGCTTACAAGTGAGCACATGGTATTAAGACTAGGAATGTAAAAAGCTAAATTAAATCAGACAGTTCTTTTATTACATTAAAAATGCTCTGCAGTTACGTTCTGGAGATCTTTGGGCAAAGGTAGGTTCTTTGTCTCACGCTGCTCCCAGCTTGTCAGGCGTATCCTTTGCTTCTAAAGTAATGGAGAAAAAAGGAATCATTCCAATCTCCTTTCAGTCACAAGCGTGCTAGATGTGTCATTTCTGAAGTACATATTGCGTTTGCTGACATTTTTAAACAGGGTTTTTCTAAAAATGCCATCAGGAATTTCAATGCTTTCATTAAGCTTCAGAATTCCTGTGATCACATTATAAAACTGGAGTGGTGGAGGCTTTAAATAGCAGGGGCAATCCTGCCAGCTGTGTTTGTAGAGATGGAGCCACTGTTTCCTGGCTGAAAAACACGCCCTGCTGTCTCAGAGGCTTTGTACACACTGCCTGCTGCTCTCCCACTGCCATTTTCTTTTCCCTGCATCACGGAATTCTCCAGGGATTATCCAGTCTTCTTCCTCCCTAAGAGCACTTCCCGTGCGTGTCTCAGTCAGCGGTTTCACCGTGAGGATTTCTGTTCCCAGTAAGTCTGGATGGAAGTACTGGCAATTAATCTGGGTTTTGCACAGTGGTTGAAGTTTCATTATTTCCTGCAGAACCCTGTCCTCTCTGGTGTCCTCACTCCCACAGGTGTAGCAAACCCCACAGCAGTTGACTGAAATTCAAAGAAGGTTCTAAATAATGGGGGTTTATTCCACAGAAATTACTTCCCAGAAATACCAGCAGCTGTTTTCAACCCATTGCAGGATATCTATTGACCAAATTGATAACTTTTGTTCCAGCAGAATGTTGGTATTTGAATAAGGTTTCTAAATTCTTTTGCAAGCTGGAATAATTTACTTTGTAAGTAATTTTACTTACTTTAACTTGCTTTGCAAGTAAGGAAGAGGCATGAGACAAGTTTTCCTGAAAAGTACTTAGCAGCAGCAATTATCACAGGTATCTAACAAACATAGCTCAGTATTGGTATTTGAATGTAGGGAATTTAAATTATAATTGAATTTGACTTTTAATTTAAAGTGCCATGTCAAAAATCTTAGAAGTTGATGTTGCCTTTACTAGACGTGAAGAGTATTACAGTGTTTTTCCTGATGTGTCTACTCTTTGCAATCCTTGCACAGAAAGGAGGACTCGAGGTTAGGAGTGAAAAGTTAATTGATTTTTCAGTTTGTTGCAGTCCATGACTCTTGGATCCCAGTTACTACAAACTGGACATCTGCAGGGTGGCAAACCCTGCTGCTGGTGTAGGTGATATGTTCTGCTGACCAGATGTTGTCTGATAACACTAGTTCCAGTCAGCCTGAATAAATTATCTGTTAGTGAAATGTGATAAATTGTGCTTATAATCTGGGAAATCTATTACCCTTCCCCTGCCCACAAAAAGTTTCTCTTCATTTACACATGAGCAGAAAAGTCTTCCTAAAACTGTATGATAGACAAACCAGGCTGTATAGCTTTTATACAGCCGTAACTTCTGTGAAGGTTGATGTGCTTGGACAAGACAACAGGACTATTTTACTGCTTCTTTGCCACAGAACATGTCATTCAAACTGCATCTCCCTGCAGAACTAAACCCCCTGGTTTCTGTGGGAGGTGCATTGGTCCAAAGGCACAGCCAGGGCTCAGGGAGCTGCTGCTGGGGTGAGTACAGTGAGCAGTGTCTCCAGTAGATGAAGAGCCTGTTGTTTCTAGAGCCGGGTGTTTCCCAGTCTTCTCTGTACCTGCTGTACCTTCCCTCCAGCGTAGTCTTGTTGCAGTTGGTCACGTTGATAACACACTGACACTTGTAAAACTGCATCTTCCAGCAGCAGATAACCCACAGGGGAGTGTGTATTCCAAAACCAGAGACCAGCCTAATGAAGGTGTATTCTGTGTACTAAAGCAATATCTGTATTTTTTACTTGCACTGAAAATAAAATGTTGATGTGGGATTATACCTGTTAAAGCTTCCTTTTTTTTTTTTTTTTAATGTTAACTTTTTAAGGTTAAAAATGCACTTTGCTTCTCAATACAGGCTCGCTGTGTTAACAGTAACATTAAAAATTCAAAATGTAAATCTGGCAGAACTGTTATCTTGCATCATTTTGCCAACAAATATATTTCTGATCTTTCGGTTTCCTCAGTGTGTTACTTCAGTAGCAATGGCATGCTCTTACCCAGCCTTTCTGAAACAGAAATTATACTGTCTTCTCTCAAGAAAATCATCTTTCTTTGTTCTATGATTATGAGACTATGTGTGGAAATTCATCTGTGCAAGTGAAGAGGAGACTTTACTGCCTCCCCCACAGCACCAATTCAATTTATCAGTAATTTTATTTTGCAGAAGCTTTCTAAAGCCTGACTTTGTAGAAGATAAATACTTCATTTTCCCATTCCTCAGCGTAGCCATCCCCACACAGCACAGACAGCACTGTAAAAGGTGTTCTATTGGAAGAGCACAGACCAGCTCTACTCCAGGGTGGACAGCAGACTTTTACTGGTGATGACCTCCCCACCTCACTATTTTTGCGCCCAACCTGCTTGCTTTGTTCTTCCTGCTATTTTGCAGCAGTGTGCCATTTTCCCTGGAGCATTAAGGCTTGTCTGCTGTCACTGGAGTTTCATGCATGGACCCAGTCCACTGTGGTTATGGGAACCCGTCTGTACATTTCTGAGACTCAAAAGATATTTTGTGTTTTCTTTCTTTTGGTGTGTGTAAGATTAAAAATTCTAGAAGCTGCTACAGAAAGCACCGAGAGAAATCTAAAGGTTCCTCAGGAAAGAGCTGCTCTCTGGATCACATCTGCCCTGTAAACACTTGTTCTCTTGTGCCTTTAATACAGAATTGGTTATCTAGTTGGTGTTTTCTTTTTGGCTTTATGTATTTTCTAGAAGTTTGCATAAAATTTTTTGAAGGATTTTTTTAAAAAGTCTATTGTAGAGTTAGTTCTAAAAGTACTTCATCCTAACTTTTTTTTCCCCTGAGAGTGTAGTGGTTTTGACTAACAGAGTTTCTGTTTATCTAATTGGAGAATTTTCATTTTGAAATATTAGAAATTGTTTCTGGTGCTAACATGGAAGGGTGTGCAACAACAGCCAGGAGTTACTTGCTCCAGGTGTAGATGTAGCATTGAATTGAATATTTTTCTGCTTCTTATGAGTAATTTCCCTGTTCCAATCAATATTTTTTTGCCATGATGGTTCTGCTAGCTTTATGAGAACATACACTGCAGTTATAGCTGCAGTAGGTTCTTAGGATTCTTTCCTACCAAGTTCTACATCATTCCTTAATCTTATTTTGGGAATTTGTAACATGCTACTGGGTGCATGTGCCTGTAGATTCAAATACCAATTCAGTCATAACGGGCATCACAGAGGGAAACACCACACACAGTGCCAGTACCCTGTTCTTGTCTGATGTTTTTATTCCTTTGAAGTCAGCAGTGAAACAATCTATCTGGAAGTGATTTCCAGAAGCACAGAGAAGTATTCAGTGTATCCATAATGTGGTGTGGTGAGATGTGTTTGATATGTGTATCCTCTCTTCTGGTCTTGAAGGAACAGTCCCTTAATTTTGGTGTCATAGGAAAGTTGTATCACACCTTTTTTTCTTTTTACATTAGTACCATTTTCCCCCCTTTGCTTTAAATCAAATACCTCTTGTTTTGTCCACATCTCCATGTGACATCAGTGAGGATTTTCCACAAATTGTTGCCAGAACTTCTGTTTGGAAACCCACTTAAAGTAGTGATGGGACCCCTTTGCCTTCCTTCTCGTAACCATGTATGTTGTCTTTACATGTTCTCCATATTTTTTCTTTCTGGTTTTGATACATCTGAGTTACTTAAATACTCTTTGGATTGTTGCATCCCATTTCTTCCCCTTGGTATTTCTCCCTTTGTTGGGTTTTATTGCACAAAATCCCTGGTAGGTTTTCAACACTGTATTTTTTCCCATCTCTCTCTTCAGTCACATGTGAAGAGCTTTACTTTGGATCTGTTCATGTGCTTGTGAAGTTTCAAATGGGAATGCATGGAATTTTAGAGAGCTTCTTAGGTACTTGTACAGCTACACTACAAAACAGTTGCTTAATGGGGGGCCTATTTTTAGAATTGAAATACAAAAAAATTGGGGTTCCTCTACTTAAATAGGAACTACAGTGTTATTTTTAAATCTGAAAGGGGAAAAGATTTTCTTACATTTCAAAATTAATAGGTGGCAAGAAAGAGGACTGAGTCCATGAAAGTGGTGGGGATACAGGAAAGTCAGGAAAATAAGAGGAAATAAGGTTTTATTAGGTTTTTGTACCACTATTCAAATCCTTGTTTGGCTCCTGCAGTTCGATTACACTTTTTCTCTGAGGTTGTTATATTTTTAATTTTGCTTTGTTTCTCCTCATTAGCCCCAAGATCACCACTAGATTAGACTTGTCTGTAAGTCACTGTGTGATAATTACATGCTGCGTTTTTGTCTGGTTTAGTTCATGGTACTCTGATCATTGTGTGTGTTTCTGTCTCCATAAGTTTACAGCCCTTTTATATTTCAGTTTCTTGAAAATTGTCCCTTTCTGCTTGAGGTGAGAATTCTGCTGTCTGTTCAGCTTCCCCTCTGCATGGAAAGAGCAGTGCTTTGTAGCTCAGTGCTCTGCTTTCTGCCAGCAGGTTTTTTTCAGCCCTGGTGGCCTTGCAAAATGCAAAGAGCCTCTCTCTCCACATCCCTTCTTGGATCTCTTACACTTGCTAAATGTCTGGATTACTGACTGACAGAAATCTTTCCTAGAGTCTATATAAAGTTTGATAATCTCTCTGTTGTCCTCCCCACCTCACCCCTGGGCCAGCTGCTGTTCACTTACTACAGAGAGTATTTTCAGTCATTCAATGTTTCCCCTGGAACCAAACAAAATAGTTCTCCTAACATTTCTATGCCTTAAGTCATTATTTCTTTGCTTGAAGTGATAATGGGCTCATACTTATGAGATGTAATGGTGAACTGACTGTCAGAAGTAGCTTACGTGGCTTTTTTGGTTGGCAAGAAGAAAAACAGGTTTTTGTGCAAAAATGCTGTCCCTCAGAGTGAGCAGCAGGCTGAACAAGTGTTCCTCTGTGTCTGGCCAGATGATCATGCCTGTCTTTAAAAATAATTTACCTGTCTGGTAGAGAGTTGATAGTACCTCTCCTCTCAATGGGACGTTGAAAAGGTAGGATCCTGCCCTGTCAACCATAAAAACACATCAAAAACTATTCTTCCAGTCAAAGAAAATTCACCTGACTGAAAGATCTTGGTAGTCCTTCCATGTTGGGTGTTTTTACAAAATATTCTGGGTTCACTTGACAGTAAGGGTATACCAAATTCCGTGAATATTTGTCTTGGTTTTTAGCTGCTTGCCGAGAGCGTGCTCCCCTCATGTGGCCACACTGGGGTTTGAAACTTGGGTTAAACTCTAAACTAGGTATTTAGACTATGCTTTTCTCTTGCAACAGCCAGAATTGCCAGCAGAACTTAAATGAACATCCAGCAGGATGTAAAAGGAAGTAATCACTGAGAATGATTAATAATTGATGCTCTTAGCTTTTCTGGAAGTCTTTGTTCTCTTCCTTGAGTTGGGAACTACACAGCTAGAGGCAAGCGGCTACTAAACTCTGCAGTGTCTGTCCCCTGATTTCCTTCCTTTCTCCTCCTTTCACTAAATTGCCAGGCTGAATTTTAGGATGCACCAAAGTTTCCTTATTAGCATCAAGTTAATTTAAAAACATGTCTAAACCAATACTGTGTTTCTGACGTTCCTTCTTTGCATTACTTACTGCAGTTTCAGTAAAACTGTCACACTTTGGCTTTGCTTAGTGGTGTTTCACACAGGTGTTAACAGGCAAAGGCTTGACAAAAGCCTGTAGGTGGAAGGGCTTCTGACACCCTGATGGCAGCAAGTGACTACAGCAGTGTTTTCCATAATCAGTGAACAGAACTAGTTTCTTGGGTGTGTGTTTAGAAAACCCCCCTGAAGCTACTCAAGGATCGGTACATGTTAAAATTACATCAGTTACTGGAAGCTTTGCTCCAGGCAGCAGGTTTTAACTCCTGCCTCATTTTGTTCTCAGTTCATCAAATGTGTGTGTGTGTTCTGACTGAGCAGTAGTTCAGTAGTTGCTTTCAGATATCATTGTGAAGCCTCAATTTGTTTAGTGTTCTAATCAGATCCTTTATTATGGTTTGGGGTTTCTTTAAAGTTGATAGTACAGGCTATGGGCAGACTCCAGACTCCAAAACACTTGTTTAGTTCATGTTCAGAGGACTTGACTGGGAACACTTTAATGTGAAGATTTTTTTTTTTGGTCTAATTTTACAAAATAACATGCTGCCCAGCAAACTGATTCTGTACTCAGATATAAAGCCACAAATCTATGGAAACTGCAGGCTAATAATTGACAAGGTAATTGACTTTCTCATCTGTGAAGTTCATGCTTTTTCTTACCTTGAAGGACCACACGTTCTGCTCTTGGAACAGCTGTACTCTCCCCTGTTCTATATTGCCCTGTTCTGTGCTGGGCTGTGTTTGGATGAGATCAGTCCTGGTGGCTAAAGACAATAAACACTTGTTAGAGCCAGTGCAAGGTCTGTCAGGTCCAGTGATTAGTGCCAGATACTTGAAAGGAAGGTGCCAGAAAAAAAAAACAAACAAACAAACCAACCAAAAAAACCCAATAGAAAATTGTGGGACACTCTCTGAGGGAGTGTTTTCTTGGCTCCTGTCAACTGTTAATATTATGAAGCATGAGAGTTTTTCTTACCATTGCTGTTAATTTTTAATGTTTCTTGTACAATATTTATTTTTTATTATCGTTAAATGTAAATACCATTGTAAATAAATATTTTCTGTCAATGAAAAGCAAGTGTGTTGCTGCTTTCAAAGTAGGCTGGCTAATTTTTTTAAGAGAAAAGAACATCTAGTCCCAGCTACTTTACAGATAATGTAACCAGCAAAAAAAAAAAAAAAAAGTTGTTCTACCTTTTGCAATTTAATAAAGCCCTTTTAATTCTCTTATAACTACCTGCAAAGAAATTCTAAGTGATATGCCATGAGAATTTCAATAGATAAGTGTGCTTGAGTGCAAAGTAGAATCCAGTCTGCGTTTCATAAATAATTTAACTGTGAGGAAAACCTGCCTTTGTCCTTGAATCCAGCTGCCTATTGTATTTGGAATAAGGTGGTGGTGGAAGTTTGAATGTGGTGTGTCTTCTCCTTTGACACTTTCTGCCCTATTTTTCCTGTCATTTTCCTGAGCTAGCTCTGAGCTTCCCGATTACTTTCTCTTTAATGACTTTAATTAGGAGTGATGAGTGGTGTATTGCAGTAAGCATTGTGCTGCATTTAAAGCACCGTCACATAGGTGATCTCCCTGTGACAGAGATGCTCTTAATGATATAAAGAGATGGGTTTGGTAAGTGCAGGAACCTGGTGGTAAGTTAAAAAATCTGGACACCAGTAAAGCACAATTAGTAAAAAAATTTTATAATATTTTCACATACTAAAATAACTTTCTGTTGATAATTATCTGTGGTCAATCTAGATAGGACTTTAACTACGTATTAGGCTTAGAAATTGTGAAACATGCATAGTTGGTTGATTTTTCTTAGTTCTCACTTCTGAGAGAGTGTTAAACAGCTCTTCACATGTTACAGATGCAGGTCCCAGTGTTGTGCTGTTGCACAACCTGCTCTCAGACCTGTTTTGTCTCAGACATGTTTTACAGTTTATAAATAACCTGATTGGGTGTAAGTAGTGATAACGCTCAGAAATAAATTCAGGAGTTACAAAAAAGCAGATATGCCTAAAAGGAAAGGTATCTCTAGAGTGGTTGTAGACTCAAGCATGAACATACTCAATTAAAAAAAAGACCTGACACCGCAAATCTAAGACAACAGACATGACTTTTCTTTCTGTTCAGAGCAATTAATTTCAACTCTGGGAAGTGCTCAGCTTCCATGAACTGAAGAATTTAAACATTCCCTCTCAGTTTAACGTGTGAGTAGTTAAAGCCTGAACCCAGCATGACCAGTTCCCACGTACACCAGGACCCAGCTGCATTTCTTCCCCTTGCTGGAAGCCCTTAGAGAAGATACAGTTATTGAATTTGCACAGGTGTAAAGGATTCAGATCACTACGTGCCTTTACTGGTAATTACATGTAGTACAACCACCTTCAGTCATTATTCTTTACAGTGCATGTGCCATGCTGTGCAAGCACGCAACTAGCATTGTTTGAACTTTTTTTCCTAGTTCTGCTGGGGTTTTGTAGAACTCCCAACTATTCACTGAGTAGTGTAAGTTTGGGATTAGCACATAAAATCCTAAACTCATTTAAGTAAACACTGGTTACCTGTTCTGGGCAATCTGGGACAACAAATTTTGTTTAATCACACCTGTTTCATTAGTGTTTGCTGATTATTATTGTTTCTTAACCGGATTTCACAGATGATAAACTGTCCTGCTACAAGAGATTTTGTCTGGGAGGGAAACTTACTATGATGATAGAAGTGTAAAAAAAAATATGATTATTTGTAAACAAAGCTGAATTATGTCCCATTGTGCTGCTGCTTTAGAGAGATACTGATGATCTAGGGGACAGTCCCTGTAGGTAGATCCAAAATAACAGTCCTTGCTGCCTCTCTAGATGAAGAGTTTAACAGACTAGCAGAGAGCTAGAGAAAGACTGAGCACACCAAGGATGATAAAACTTGAGTTCATGGGACAGAGGGCTGAAAGCATGGTGGGAGGCATTGTTCTTAATCCACTGAAGAATGAAAGGAGCTTTTCCCTTATTTTCTTATGCACCAACCTCCTTCCCACATTATGCTAAAAACCTGCATATAACCACCCCGTGTATCTGCAGAGGGAGGGGTTCTGTGGTGGTCCTTCTTGGGGTGGAGAAGAGGGAGTGTGAGAGCTCCTAGGACACCTCCTGGGAGGAGTACAGTTCACATAACCTGATAGGGCAAAGAACACGAAATTACTGGAATTAAATATATTCTTGCCCTTTCTGCCACCTCGATTGGTGTGATCAGGACAGTACCCAGGTTCCCGTGAAGTGTTCAGTCCCTTAGCGAGCTGTACCTGAAAGCAGGGACTTGCTGGGGAATGGGGGACCATCAGGTAACACTTAAAAACCTTTTCATAAAAATGGAACAGGCAGAGTAATCCAATTTGTTTAGTAGGCTGGAAGCAAAAATTAAAGTCGAAGAGAATTATGTAGAAAACTTGGAATGCCTTTCTTCTGACATGGGTTGTTTCCGTTATCTTTGAGTTGCAGGGCTCTTTCCTGTCCCTCCTGCCCTCTCTTTTTTGGGGGTGGAGAACCTTAGCTTGTGCCGTAGTCAGACCTGATGTTTCTTTGCAGATCCCTTGGAAATAATCCCCTGCAAAGACCCTGCTCTTCTCCGAGGTGTTTTTGTTGTTTTGGGGATAGACAATACAGGAAGGTGAATGTCCCTGTGTGGTGACAAGAAGGCTTTGTCTGACCAGCCCAAGTGAGGGATGCACAGCTGAATTCACTCTCCATTTAAAACAGCACCAGAGAAGCACTTGTCTTTAAAAAAAATAAAGCCAAGCAAACAGAATTCTCTCGAAATGAGAAACAGTATTGTTGCAGTTGAATGGTTTTGTTAATTCCTTAAAATATGTATTGTTATAAATATCCATTTTCTTTGGAACACTGGTGTTAAAATGTGGCATCTCAGTATGTGTTTATATATCCACATAATTGCTGAGAAGGATCTAGAAATTCTACAGTATCATTTATAAAATTCCCTTTCAATTTATGTGCCTTCAGAATGGGGCTGATCTCTAGGGGAAAGGATATAAAAGAGAAAAATTAAGCTACAGCAGTAAACCCGATATATCTGTAATCGCTGTACAGTTACATTGTAAAATATATAAATGTTACAGGCTGTAATATGAAGACAGTGATTCAAACCAACCCTATATTCACTAAGTCATAAATGTAGAGATTAATGTGAGGGAAAAAAAATCAAGTCCTTAAATTATGTGTACTTTCTGAGACATGTGGCATACTTTATTTGATGAAACACTACCCATCAGTCTTATTATAGCTTGTTATGCCTTTCACTAACCAGGATTTCTGTTCAGTGACTTTTAAAGAACAACCCTTCAAAGAAGTTGACTAGAAGTATTAACAATCAGTATTTTAATTAATAGGCTTATGACTAAGGACAGTGAATTAAAACATTTTATTATGCATATGAAAAGTAATGTTAGAGAACTACTTTTGTATTTGAGCTTTTAAAAGATGCTACATATGCTTGCTTTTGGTTTTGTGCAGATTTTTTTAAAAGGTTGGAAAAAGTTGTAAGTGAATTCAACAAGCATTAGTATTTATTCTCAGACATTCACTCACGTTTTAAATGAGTTTAGTTTCTCAATTAAAATCTTTGCCCTCGGTCTTTCATTTTAGTTGGTTCATGGGCCCTCCTCTGCCACGCCTTCTAAACAGCTCGCACATTTCAGTTCATTTATCCATAAAGCATCCCTACAAGACAGGAAATGATAGAAGGTCTGTGCCCATGACAGGCAGGGGACTCACGGGCAGAAGAGGTTCAGGAGTTGTTCAGAGAGGAATTTCCACCCTGCAGCTCCAAGGTGTGTGACTGTTGAAGTTACTGAGCAAAAGCTGTTGTCAGCAAATGAGGAATATAGACTGTAGAGACTTGCATGAACTAAGGTTTTCTGAGCGTGGTGTTTGGTGACAGGGGGGTTTTGTACCAGAGGAGAAGCTGAATCACAGGTCTCAACCCAGAACTAAGAGCTGAAAACAACCATGAAGTGAAATCTGCAAGGCAGCTTCTTCTCTGGGGTGATATTTTAAATGTATTTTCTGCATGATCTGTCTCATTATAGGTAGTAGTGTGTACATCTATCAGCAGAAAAAGAAGGAAAAGCCATATACAGTGTCAGTTACTTCAATTTAGAAAGAAATTTTAAAAGGTCTGATTAGATGATGCTGTTGAGTTATTTTGGTTATGTAAATGTTCTGAGTTAGTTCATCCCTTGGGAGTAGTTTATTTAAAGCATATTTGTTGCAGGGAAGGATTTATCTTCTCTTGAGAAAGCTTTAGGAACCAAGAGCTAAGTGTGTGTGATGATCCCATTTCATGCAGAGCTTTGTCTTAGATGGCTCTCTTGAGGACAGAATAGATCACTTTGATTAGATTGCAAAGGAGGGTCCCACTTTTCCCCCCCTGCAGCCTCAATCCAGAGCACGTGGTTGAAAGAGTGCCAGTTACCTGTTTAATCATATATATGATTACATAACCATTATAATGGTTATGTTTTTAAATAGTAGAAGTTTCTTCTCATCCTCATGGTTAACATTAATGTGCTGATGGCCAAAAGCCTTCTGATGAGTACCCAGTGATTTATCTGCTCTGGTTACAAGTTCTGAGTGTCCTGGCATCTTTTACTACCTTTCAGCTTTGTGGTCTGGGCCTAGTGGGTGGCAGCTGTCAAACCTGGTTCTCAGAATCCCATCTGTGCTGTCTGTCACTGCCTCTCCCTTTTGAAGAAGTTGGAAGGGTGGGTGCTTCAGATGGTCTGAGCCCTCAGTTTTTCTTAGAGTATGTACTTGGGCTGGCTTAACTCAGGTTAGGTCTCGGAAGAAGAGCCTAAACCAGGCCTTGCACAGGATGAGCTGTCACCCAGAGCTGGCCTTTGACCAGCATAACTCATTTTCTGGATGCACTCTTTCCCACCAGAGTAGCCCTGTGTCTGTCTCTCTCTGCTTTTCCGTTACTAATTGTCCTTATTTCAAGCAGCAAGGCCAATGTAATTCAGTCCATGTGGGTGTGGGTTTTTTATAGTTTTGCTGGGCTTTGTTTATTTCCTATTTATGATGGGACTCAAGTATTCTAGTCTGAACACATTTTCATACAGTTCAATCAATTATTAACTGTAATGGATTTTTTCTCCATGAGGCCCTGGTTTTGCCCTTGAATTAAAATCCCTTGTCTTTCCCTGGGGACTGAAGGATAACAATTACCTGCAGAATATCATCAGCTGGAAATGTTCAAGCATGAATTGCCCTCCACTATGGAGGGAGGAGCATTTTCTCTCTTGCTACTGGCTGACTTGTTCCTTCCAGATAAACCCTTGGAAGCAAGGTTGGTTCAGCCTTCAGCTTCATGTTTTAGTTGAGAGGGAGATTTAGAGCAAATCCAGGCAGGCAGTACCTGTCATTTCAGAGGAGCCAGAGAGAAGGGAAACACATCTTAGAGTGCCCCTCTGTTGGTAGCACAGACCACCCCAGCACACTGATGATCTTTGCAACCTGAAGATCCTGCTCTTCCCTGAAATCCCACATATTCCAAGAGCAGTTCTGCCTGCTGTGGCTGGGGGAGGAGAGTTGGGTTCTTTAATCCATATAATCAGTCAGTTCTTAAAGTTCTTCCATGTGCTTACCAGAGCTGTGTTCATTTCTTCTTGTGTCAAGAACCCCTTCCCTGGCTGTCCTTTCCTCCAGAGCGGAGAAAGTTTGCACTCACTTGATGGAGAGAGTGCTCTGTGTGTTAACAATTTACTCCTATTTTAAGATACAAGTATATTGGTTATTCCAATTTGATTTTTCTGTGGCCTCAGAAAAATTCCAACTAATACTACTTCTTAATGTCTGTTCAAAGTGAGATCTGTATTCAGACAGCTTGTGCTGCTTAAAGGGACGTGTTGCACTGTGTAGCAAAGCAGTCCATGTGGGAGCTGTCTCTGACTTGATGGGAACCCTTTGTCTTTCCTGGAACACGCTCCCATTCTTCCGTGCCACTTTATAACCTCAGTGCCTTCATGTTGCAGACAGCCCTTCCTTTCTCATCTTGCTTTTTTCCTTCAGTCCCTGCATGTGGCCTCATTTTCCGAGATGGACTATTACTGTTGGCGTTCCCTTGAAGTGGGATGGCTCGGAGAGAGATTGGAGAAAGAAATTACTGTTCGTTTTTTCTTTTCTAAATCCCTATAATTCAGCTCAGAAATCTCATTTTGTCGTGTAGCAGGAACAGGCACTTCTTTTTTTGACAGATTTTTAGCTCATCTGAGCAGCACTGATTCTCTGTCAAGGTCAGTCAGTCAATTTGAAAGGAAAGTGTATCACAAGAGTTTTTCTCTCCTAACTCTTGAGCATTAGAAAAACCTGAATCCCTCTGACCTGATAAGAGGTCGCATCTCATAAGGTTTCTTTTCATCACACACTAATTTAGTTTTCAGGTCCATTATTTAATTTCTTTGCTTATTTTCTGACAGTACAGCAAAAGGGCAGTACTGATAAGATAGGAATAAATAGGTATCTGGTTTTCATTTCTACGGTAATTCATAGAAAGTGAAGTGTCACAGTGTTATTTTCACTCACGACCTCCATACAAATGCTTCATCAGTGTTACATTTAAAATATTGTCTAACTGTATAGGGCCAAAGCCTAAAGAACAGAAATTTGAGCAGAAACTTCTTAGAGAATTTTCCTCTTGGTGAAGTGAGCTTGATTTGAGGCTGCAATCCAAGGAGATGCTCACAGCAATTACTGGGGAAGAATGCAACGTAAATAACTTGGAAGAGTTTGTCTTCAGTTTGATTTTATGTTTTGTGACTTGTGCTCTGTGATGTTTTTCATTCAGTTTTACATTACAGTTATAAGGTGGGCACCCTGTAATTTTTCAGTGTCTTTTCAGTGTCTGTAAAATATCAAAACGAATGATTTTTATCTTCTTAACAGGACATGGAGCAGATGTGAAATGTGTGGACTGGCATCCAACGAAGGGATTAGTTGTTTCGGGAAGTAAAGATAGCCAACAGCCCATCAAGTTCTGGGATCCAAAGACTGGCCAGAGCCTTGCCACACTGTAAGTTCTTGCCCACAGACTTTTGACTTGCTCAAATATAAGCTAACTTCATAAAATAATTTTTTCTTAATTCCCTTCTTGGCTCATTAATTCCCTTCTTGGCTCTTTTCCTAACATCTTTTCAGCCGTACACAGTTGCTTCAAACATAAAGCTAGTGCTTTTAACTTGACAGAATATCTAGAGGTTAGATGAAGACAAGTTTGTCCTTGGAAAATTGCGACTTCTGTATTCTTTATTTAAATTTACTTTGTCCTTCTTCACAGACCTCCTAGTCACACAGTTCTCATTCAGACTGAGATATGGAAAAACAAATGAGATGTTTCATCTGGCTGATGAAAGCTTTGTTATGCTGCTGTAGAAATATACCTAGTAACTGTTTCAGGGAGTGCTACCAGTTGCTCTGAAGCACAGAAGACCAGGATCAAAGCATAGGACCTTTGCACAGAAAGCCCCAGCGTTCTGCTTTAGTACCTGAACTACTTTGTTATTGAATATTTGTGACTGGCAAATTACACATTTTTATCTGCGCCTGAGGAATAATTACTGGGGCAAACAATCTGCCTTTCTCTGCTTGCAGACATGCTCATAAAAACACAGTGATGGAGGTGAAGCTGAACCTCAATGGCAACTGGCTGCTGACAGCTTCTCGTGACCACCTCTGTAAGCTCTTTGACATCCGGAACCTGAAGGAAGAACTGCAGGTCTTCAGGGGTCATAAGAAGGAGGCCACAGGTCAGAATCTGTGCATTTTATTATGTGGAGCATTATTATTAAGTTTGGATTAAAAATTAAAGCTTTTGAGGTCCTGATTTCCATTCATTAGAAATCCTAGTGTGTTATACCTTCTGATGGTGGCTTCCTTTGTGTTTCAGCTGTGGCCTGGCATCCTGTTCACGAAGGGCTGTTTGCCAGCGGAGGATCTGATGGGTCCTTGCTGTTCTGGCACGTTGGGTACGTGGCATTTTCATCAGCACGTTGGAAAGATGTTGGTCAGACATGAAAACTAAATAGAAAATATCCTTTTCCCCTTTGAATCCAAATTTAACCTGCATGTTTATGGTATAGTTTTTCCCTGTACCTGAGGACAGGGAATGTGCTTCATTTGTGAAGAAGTTTTCCTGTACAGATGTGTCTTAAAGGATACAACTGCTTGCACAAAACCAGCCTTTTGTTGAGAGGGTGATGAGTGGTTGAAGCTCCTAGTTTCTTAAAACTTGCACTAAGGTGCTGTAGTTCCCTACATTACTGAATTGCCTATTAAAAACCCCTGGGAGCAAGCAGTTCACTCAATAGAAAAATGACAGAGGCTTAAGTTTAACAAAATAAGGGACAGAGGATGAACAACTGAATAGCAGAAGTTTTTTGTTGTAGCTGTAGCAGATATTCAGCTGTGTATGACTGATTTTTTTATTTTTTATTTCTAATGCCTCAGGGTTGAGAAGGAGGTTGGTGGAATGGAAATGGCCCATGAAGGAATGATCTGGAGTCTGGCATGGCATCCCCTTGGACACATTCTGTGTTCAGGCTCAAATGATCACACCAGGTACTTTCAAGTATTTAAAGAAAAGGTCTAAGGAAATGTATGTACATTTAGAAACTAGAAAGTTGCCTGGCATCAGTAAACAGATAGATTTGGGATGGTTCTAATACACAACCAGTGGCCAAAGCAGAGACAAAAACTTATGTAAATGGGAAGGCACTGATGTTTTACATTACAGGGTAGAGTCTAACTTCTTGTCCTTCATCTCAGGAAGCCTTATAAAATACTAGGATTTTAGGTTGTGGGAGCTCTGAAATCTCCTTAAGAATTTTTTTTAAAAGAATTATTGTAGTTTCTTGCTGAAGAAATATTCCTATCTCGACAGCGAGTTTTTCTGCAGCTCATCTGCCAGTCTTGTCTGTCTTTTCACACTGCAAAAATGTTTGGAGGCTGTAGCTTGTGTATTTAGGTTGAACGTGCTGTAAACATTTCATAAATGCAGTAAGTTTTGTGGGGGGGGGTGTATTTAGTGCATATGAAGAATATATTTGAGCAAGAAGGTTTTGGAATGGACAAGAAATATATTTGTTCAGGATCTGAAGTTGATGCCTTGTACTTATACACATTATGCTTTGAAGTATCTTCTAACTTGTAGATAGTTAGGAGTATCTTCTAACTTATGATACTTCTTGGGGATTTTTTATTTTTGGTTTGAATCTCACACCTAGTGTTCAGATCTAGAGCTGAACTCGATCCAGTAAGAGTTGAATCCTCATATAGTCAAGATAGCACACTAAAAATCAAATAATTAATTAGAGTAGAAGTTGCTAATGCTCTTGACCCTTTATTGAGATCATATAACTTCCTTTTGACAGCAAGTTTTGGACTAGAAATCGGCCTGGAGATAAAATGCGAGATCGTTACAACTTGAACCTGCTGCCTGGGATGTCAGAGGATGGTGTGGAATATGGTAAGGCAATTTTCCTCACCATGGAAGGAAGAGAGTTGGGGTCATTAGCTGACACTTGTGGGTAAGGTGAGGAAGCAGAATTGTAGTATTGGTGACCACCTAGTCAAAGATACCTTTTCATAAGGATGATTTTAGTCTCCATGTTATCAGCGATCACCATTCCAACAACGAGTTTTGTTCTGTTTCCACAGCTCCGGGAGGTAAGACCTGCTCTGTCAATCACAGGAAGGAGGTTTGGCTTTCCCTCTGGCAATATCTCCAGTTTACTTTTCCTCCTGAAAACTTCACCTGTCTTCAAGACTTCCTGAACTACAGCAGGAAAAGCTTTCAAATGATTGAACTTTACTAAAATCTTTAAACTTTACTCCCCTCGTAAGGATTTATCTCAGTAATTTTAGGCTGCTCAGCCATTTGGAGTTGCATCTGTTTCTTCAGATTTTTGATTATTTGCTCTTTTGATTTGGGGAATGTTAATTACAGTGCACTGCTTTAATCCCATTTAAGTTTTAAAATATATAGATTTGTTATAACAGAAACGGGAATGGTTATGTGTTAAACCCTAAATGTAACTTCCCTGAAAAGGCGTAGTTTCTGACCTCTTGGGGTGTATTTATGAATCTGAATTGGCAGTTCTTTTTATATCCTGTAATTCATGTGTGGAACTAAAAAGTGATCCACCAGTTGCAAAATGTGTATTTAATATTGGAATATGATACTAATGGTAAAAGCATGTAAGATTCCAAAGGGATAAAATGGTAAAGAAAAATGTTCCAAGTATAACTATTTATTGTTTTTTCTCTAGATGATCTGGAACCCAACAGCCTGGCAGTTATTCCTGGCATGGGAATACCTGAACAATTGAAAATAGCCATGGAGCAGGAGCAGATGGGTAAGTAGTAGCTAAGGGGAAGCATTTTACTGAGCAGTCCAGATACTGTGTGACTTCTTTTTTATCCCTTTCATGTTCTTTGAGAGCACAGATGCTTTCTTCTGAAGTTCTGTACTGTGCATATTTCCCATGTAAAGAAGGAGGAGCTGAAAACCTCTTGATCTCTTTTGCTAAATAAGCTGTAAAAATAAGGATCTCTCTGTAAGCCTGCCTTGCTCTGACTGTTTGCTTCTCTGGTGCCAAAGGGAAAGATGAGTCGAATGACATTGAAATGACAATCCCAGGACTGGATTGGGGAATGGAGGAAGTAATGCAAAAGGACCAAAAGAAAGTGCCACAGAAAAAAGTTCCCTATGCAAAACCAATACCAGCTCAGTTTCAGCAGGTGAGTACCTGATACACAGGGAACAGAACAACCTGTTATTTTCCCAACTTCAGAAAGTATGTGGCTCGTGAAATGTTTTGGATTTCCAGTATCAGCACTTTCTATATCAACACCCAGTGCCATTTATCACAGTAGCTAATTCAATTACAATTTAAACACAAAAATACTTGATTAAATCCCTTATATCTTGTATCCATACCAGGAAAAAAGTTATAAGATGTGGAAGTCGTATTCAGTATTGTTTTTAGCTTCCAAGTATCCACACTATATCCATACTACACAGTGTTTCAGCACATCCTTTTTCAATGCAACAGTGTGTTGTATAAATTGCATAATTAATCTTGTGTTTCCTAATCTTTATAGGCATGGATGCAGAATAAAGTTCCTTTGCCTCCCCCACCTGAGCCACTGAATGATAGAAAGGAGGATATTAAGCTGGAGGAGAAAAAGAAATCCCAGGCGGAGATTGAGCAGGAAATGGCAGCACTTCAATACACAAACCCACAGCTCTTGGAGGTTTGTGTGGAAACACTTATTAGCAAATTTTCTTTAGTCCTCTATGTGATAGGTTTGGACTTCAGCACTGAAGTGAGCAGCTTCCTTTTACAATGCTGTTCTCACCTTCTTACAGAAAGACATTTAACTGATTAGGATTTCCACTGAATGGTGGGAAACCTTCAGTGAGGCCCCCACACCTCAGATAACCAGCACTGATCTGTGGGTCTCTTCAGTTAGTGGTTTCTCTTTAGTTAGTTATTTCTGTTAACTACAAGAAGAGCATTTTTACTCCTGAGAGATGAGATGATGGCTTCTGATTTTTAGTTGTAACATACATCTGTGCTTATGTGATTTTCTGGGTCTCTTTTTTTCGGACAGCAATTGAAAATTGAGAGACTTGCACAAAAGCAAGCAGAGCAAGTGCAGCCGCCGCCCCCAGGAGGATCTCTCCATGGACCCCAGCCTTTCCCAGGGCAAGGCCCTATGTCACAGATGCCTCAAGGGTTTCAGCAGCCCCTTCCACCTCAGCAAATGCCAATGAATATGCCTCAGATGGGACCTTCTGGTCCACAAGGACAGTTCAGACCTCCGGGACCCCAAGGTCCATTACACCAAGGAGCTGGAGGTCCACAAGGGTTCATGGGACCACAAGGACCTCCAGGTCCCCAAGGGCCTCCACAAGGAATGCCACGGCCTCAGGATTTACATGGACATCAAGGAATGCAGAGACATCCAGGCCCCCACGGGCCAATGGGGCCTCCAGGTCCACAGGGTAACGCTGGCCCACAAGGACACTTGGGACCGCAGGGCCTGCCGGGCTCTCAGACTCATTTGGGACCGCAGGGTCCGCCTGGCCCACAAGGTCACTTGGGTCCTCAAGGTCCCCCTGGGGGTCAAGGAATGCAGGGGCCACCCGGTCCACGAGGAATGCAAGGACCTCTTCCTCACGGCATGCAAGGAGCTCCCGGATCTCAAGGGATGCAGGGCCCTATATCCCAAGGACCTTTGATGGGACTTAATCCAAGAGGGATGCAGGGTCCACCAGGACCCAGAGATAACCAGGGACCTAATCCACAAGGGATGATGATGGGTCATCCACAAGAAATGAGAGGTCCTCATATGCAAAGTGGTTTACTAGGACATGGCCCCCAGGAGATGCGGGGCCTGCAGGGACCCCCGCCCCAAGGTACAATGCTGGGACCTCCACAAGAACTGCGTGGGCCACCCGGTCCTCAGGGCCAGCAGGGACCTCCACAAGGCTCCTTAGTGGGGCCTCAAGGAAACATGCAAGGACCTCAGGGACAGCCCAACCCTTCGAGGGGGCCGCACCCTTCTCAGGGCCCTCTGCCCTTCCAGCAGCAGAAAACGCCTCTGTTGGGTGACGGGCCTCGCCCCCCGTTCAATCAGGTACGTGCTGCTCTGTGTAACAAGAGGAGTGCTGAGAACGTGGGAATGATGACTGTTAAGTGGTAGGAACGCACAGCAGGAGCTGGGAGGCTCCAGGTTGGGTATTCCTGGCAAGACTGAGGCCTCAGGAAAACTGAAGTGATGATGAAAGTGGTTCTGTAGCTTGGAAAGCACAGAGGTAGAAGGTGTCCCTGCCCATGGCAGGGGGGTTGGAAATAGGTGATCTTCCAGCCCAAACCATTCTGTGATTCCATGACAGTTAACTGTGGAAAAAGGATTATTGGGAATACTGTTACACAAATCAGTCTGCTGTGAAAATATGTAACATTAAGAGAAAGTCAATTTTTTTTTAATTTAAGGACTCTGAGCTGTCTTAAGTCGGATATTTCCTGGGGATTAGACAAGCACTAATAAAAGTTGAATTTAAACAAACTGAACATATGAAAAGTCATATGTATTAATTAAAGCCAGTTATTGCCAACTCTGTTATCCAGAGTAGTCAATCTGAACCATGGGATGAATTTACCATAGATGCTGACACATCTGCAATCAGCTTAGGTCTGGTTGCAGTAAGTGCAGAGGGACACAGCTGTCCTGTTCCCTGCCTTTAGCCACCTCTGAACCTCCTGGAGCACAAGTTCAGAGACAGCCTTTGACCCCTTTTAACTCCTTACTCCTGCTGAGAAGCAGGAGAGGGAGCACAGGTATTGAGCAGGTTTGTGTAGGAGTAGCCCAGGTCTGGTGGGATGAGTGCTGAGCAGGGCCTGGGTGTGTGCTGACAGCCAAGGAGTTGTCTCTGTGCCCTGCTGCCTTGGCATCAGCTCCAGGAGGGTTCACCAGCTCAGTGAGATGTTAGGCATAGCTGACCTGGAATACTGGAGAGTGCTGCTTATAAGGCACACCAGCTGATTCTGCAGGAGCCAAGTCAGGCTTTGATGAGTCTGGTTCAGCAGCAGCTGCAGCCTGCTCTGCCCTCTGCAGCACCTTCCATCTTCTGCTCTACCACACATACCACAGAGTTCTCTCCGTGGTTATTGGCTCTCACAAGTTCCTATTTGGATGGCACCAATTCTGTACTTTAAGTTTCTCTCAACTGTCTTCAGTCGTTGGTGAATTCTGAAAGGGAAGTTTGGAAAAAAATTCTACTTAATTTAAAAAAAATATAGTATCTTTCAACCAGAATTGACTCTTTTAGACCTGCACTCAGTAGTTTTTAGTTGAAGCTTTAGACATGCACACATACAGTCCTTAGTGTGTACTCCAGTATCAGTCACAGTGAGAATGACACATTGAAATGAGCTTTATCCCAGTGATTCCTTTTCAGATTGAGACAGAGCAACCTGCAAGTTGTGGGTTTATTTGAATATTTTTTCCTTACAAATCAGTAATTCCCTCCACAAGTCTGTGAACGTGCCACTATTGCTGAGATTTTTAAAGGATCCAAGTTGCACAAATGAGCGTTGGTTCCACAGCTATATAACTTAAACCAGCACAGTGTTTCTCATTGCTGTCCCAGGAAGACTGATTTTTCTGCTTTGAGAATAATTACCATGTATGTGGAGGGCTGTCCTTGTCTGCCCCTGCTGCTAACACTGTTAGAATTCAGCAGGGTGCTCTTGGCAGGGGGCTGGTTATTTTCAGTGAATACTGCTGTCATGAAGGCTTTTACAGATACTAAAAACATGACAGAGCAAGGTGTTTTGACCATTTCTTCTTCCTTGTGCGCCTTTAGTATGGTAATGGCTTTAAAATGTCAGGCTTTGCTCCATTTTGCTTCTTTGTAACACGAATATAGCAGCAGTTCCTGCTTAAAAAGGCCCCATCTGTGGTTTTTTTTTTTTAAATAGGCTTCAGCTTGTTTTGTGTTCTGAATGTCACATTTATCTTCTGTAAACTTGTACAGATCACTTGCCTTCCTTTTCAATAGCAGAAGTGTGTGAATATCAGCTTTATCAAGGGCTTGTGACATTAATAAAGAGCACTTAGAGATATTTCTATCTCTGTATAAGATATCACAGTTCCTGTACCTGCCGTACACTGGAAGCAAAGGTTTGCTGGGGTACACAAGGCCATTTACAGCTTTTAGTAAGGTCTCTCTGAACTCTACATACTTTTCAGTTTCAAGCCCTGATCGAGGCCTAGACTGCATTTAGAAATGAAAATCATGTGAAAATGCAGTGTGTGGGCTCTGTGTTCCCAGCTTGGCAAAAGCATGGTTTGTTTGAAATAAAGGTTTCTGCTAAACTCTGAGGAAACCCACTTAGTGAGTGCTACAAAATGCTGCTCTGGCTAAACACTGGTGGCAGAAATGGAAGACGTTCCATAAAGTTTATTTGAAGTAAGCGTATGCTAAATATGTGAGAAATCCCAGAACTCCAGCAAGGTTTTGGTTAGGAGCAGCAGAGGCACTGTGATAGCTGGGTCTG
>JAWWES010000011.1:21906830-21929516 GCA_035583135.1 Lophotriccus pileatus | reverse complement strand
CTGGGTCTGACCTAGTCAGGGGGTTGATTTGTTCTGGACTCCAGTTAACATTCAGTGACTAGGAAGGTATTTTTGGTTTGTCTGAGTTTTTTTTAATAGGCATTGAGTGGCCAGACCTTTTATTTTGCTTATTTCTTCAAACATCCTAACAAAATTAATCAATGCAGATACGATGTTTGTAGTATATATTTGTGTGCTTTCTTGTGTTTATCACTTGTGTTGCAGTTGAATGTAAATGTTTAATTTAAAACCATATTTCAAGATATGATGGGAAAAAATGCAAAAAATGAACTTACTGCTTCTCTGCAAACAGAAAAAAAGGTGATTTTCTCCAGAATAAATGCAGAGCATGAAAATTATTTGATTCATGGAGCAGTTAAGCAGTGTAATTTTGATCCAGTGATGTGATGGAGTACAGGTCTTTAAGTATTTCCAGGCTACTCAAAGTCTGGAGGGGTTTTTACAAGTCAGTATGAAGGCCAGGTCTAAATCTTGCATGCCAGACATGTCTAGGAAAAAAAAATGTTACATGCTTAGGGGTTTCTGTTAATGTTAAAAATATTACATGTTAGGGATTTCTGGGGGGAATTTGGTTTTTTGGTCATGTCAGCATGAGAAGGTTTTTTGTAGCAATCCTGAAGGTTTCAACTCTGACTTGTTCTCATTTTTACTTTTGGATCTCATCATTACAGTGTAAATACTGTACATGCCCCTTTTCAGTTCCAGTCAAGCACAAACCCCAAATGATGACTTTTTTTCAGGTCTCTGCTGTTTTAAGGCAGGATCAGACCATGGTTCAAACACAGTTTCCCAACCAGTGTCACCATAGAGGGTCCAGTGTACACTTGGTACCTGTAGAAATCTTTCATGGGTCTGTGACAGCAGCTAAATTTAAAGAGCACTATTTTATCTTTTAAAATTCACACACACAAAAAAAGAGAGAAAGTAACAAAAGACACTTACATACTTTATTTTTTTATTTGGGATCACATAATGTACACAGACCTCTGCCCACTCTCCTGCTTCTGTTTGAGGAAGGAGGTGACTGTGGCTCCTGCCTTTAGCCCTGCCAGTGCTGAAAACCCCCTTAACAACTTGGTATTTAGCCAAGGGTTAGCACTTTTTTTTAACCTTAAAACTAAGGAAAGCAAACTTTGCCAGCATGTTAAAAATGAAACTCATGTATTTCCGTGTTAACAGCTTAGAGTTTTACAGAAAAGGTTCTCCTACAGCCCTGTCATTGTCCCCTCATTCTTGGTATTTATTTTTGTATATATAGTTTCTCTTTTTTTGTTCATTATCAAAGGAAATCTTTGGTCTGGGCAGCTCTTTCACTGCATAGAAATCAGTGCCTGGTATTTTTCAAACAAAGATACACTGTTTCCTCATCTAGAGGAATAGAACATTCATATAGAATATTCATTCTTATAGAAAATTCATACTCAGCCAGAATATGAGCTTTATCATCTTTGGTTGTTACAAGTAAAACATTAATCCTTGAAATGCTGCTTCCTATAAAAGTACGTGTTTCTCAGTGACCGAAAGCATTACTGATAAGAATGTCTGAAAAATGAGGCTGCAACCATTGGAACATGAGCTGTTTCTGTTGTACAACCTGTACAGATGCAGTCTTCATGGAAAGAAAATCGGTTTGCACTCTTACAAAATGTTTAAAGTACTCACACGTGGCTTTTCTTCCTGCTCGTTCACAGGACGGACAGAACCCTGGTCCTCCTCCGCTCATACCAGGCCTGGGGCAGCAAGGAGGGCAAGGTCGTCTTGGCCCTCACAACCAAGGACCTGGTCTTAATAAAGGTAATTCAGTGTATTGTCTGTTCTCCTGTGAGTCAGTCTCCTGAAAGAGGGACTGTCCCAGAGAGAAATGGCTGAGAGCTTCCATAGATGCGGGCTGGAATATAGAGGAAAAGTTTTCCCAGAAGTGTTGGTTAGTGTGAAACGTATCGTGTGCTTTGTAGAACTGTATGAACTAGAGCATCCTTGAGCATTTTAGAAAACGTTACAGAAACATGCTGTGGTTTTTTTTTCCCCTGCAGGTGACACCCGTGGTCCCCCAAACCATCACCTGGGCCCGCTGTCCGACAGACGGCACGACCAGAACAGCGGCGGCCCCGAACATGGGCCCGAGAGGGGCTTGTTCCGAGGTGGCCAGGACTGGGGGGATGGCAGAGACAGCAGGGGCTTGCCAGACAGACGAGGACCTCACCCCGATTTCCACGATGACTTTGACCGACCAGATGACTTCCGTGAAGATTTCCATCCGGATAAGAGATTTGGCCATCGCCTGCGGGAATTCGAGGGGAGAGGAGGCCCACCACTGCAGGACGAGAAGTGGAGACGAGGCGGACCTGGGCCTCCCTTTCCTCCCGATCACAGGGAATTTGAAGGGGGCAGTTCAAACCGTGGACCTCCTGGTGCTTGGGAAGGACGGAGACCTTCAGATGATAGATATCCACGGGATCCCGAGGATGCACGCTTCCGAGGAAGGCGAGATGAGAGGTAAGAATAAACCTACTTCTCTTTCTTGGGTTAAAGGGTAAATGGAGGGAACTCTTTTTTTTTTTTCCTGGTTTCCTTTTCATTAAGGAGTCTATCTGTTTCAGATTTATAAACTGGAAACCAATAAGGAAATGAAAACTCTAATATACCTGAGTGTAGAGTCCATAAAAATCATTCAGTAATAGAAGAAAACTTGAAAAATGGTCATTGTACACAGCAGCTTCCGTGTCTGTAAACAGTAAGTAAAGAGAAGGGAGAAAGTTTGTAGAGAAGATCCAGTGACACAGGATGAAGATTTGAGACCGTTTTGATGAAAATTGAGAGGAGACATGAAGTGACAAACTTTTGAACATTAGATGTGGATTTTGAGACTCTGTCTCCAGTCACAAACTACAGCATGAGACTGTAGGATGAGATGTAGAGACTGTAGGATGAGATGCAATGTCTTGTAAGGAACAGGAACAGTGATCCTACTGTTGGATAGAAGGGACAGAGCTACAGCATCTGTTGGACTGTCGAGACTATTTTCTTATGTGTTTGCTTGTAGAAATTTTATTTCTCTTTCTGACTTATTTCTTAATGCCAAGCGAAGAACTCAAAAATAATCTGATTTAGAGCAATGTTCATGTCATTGCTCACGATCTCCAAATAAATCACAAAGGGATGAATTTGCTTCTAGTTACCAGTTTAAATACGGAGGAATTACAGTGTCTTCAAGATTAACTGTCAGTGAAATTGCTCCAGATTTATGCTGGTTTAACTGAGTGAAATTTGGCCTCTAAGGTCTATGCCTCTCACTGACCACCAACTCTCTATGTATAAGAACATGTGCTTGTACAAATATGCTGTGGTCTCCACATAATGTGAATTTTGTGTGTTTTAGTTGCCTTTTAAATAATTTTCTTACATTCCTTTTACTTTGCATCTATACAGCTCTTCTTTTAGCTATTTTCTACCTAGCTCTGTAAAGATGTATCTTCCTTTTGTGTGAAGAGTATGAAAAGAAATGAACAGTAACTAAAAGAAGGTAACAATTAAAGCCATTTTTAAAAAGTAAAGCCAGAGAGAATCCAAGCAGAATGGTCTGCATCAGAGAACTTAAAAGACACAGCAGACAACACTTTTAGAAGCTGAGATTTTCAGATCTTATATTGAAAACGGTTAGGGACTAGAAAATAATTTATTATGGTCCTGATTTTGCAGAAGTTTCAGGAAGGGAAACAAGAACCTTGTGGCTTGTGAATCTGACTTTACAACTAAGAGTAATCTGCTTATCAGAAAACAAGTGTTTGTCCAGAGTTTGCAGTGAACTGGGACAGAGCTCTAAAGGGCTCACTGTGCTTGTAAACTCGATGAATTTCTTGGAATGAAGGTGAACAAGGTGCCATTTACTGCAGATGCTGTGGTGGACTTAATCCCAACCACTGCTTTAGCTGACTTGGTTTGGAATTGAGATTGTAACTGGTTTGATCAAGCATGAGAGGCAAATGTGTGTATGTATGTTTCTCTCTAATTTCCCGTCCTTTTCATCCCTGTCCTGTTCTTACTCTACCTGTGCATATCAACATGATGCTTCTACTGCAGAGACCTGCCTCTTCCTGCCTGCTAATCTGCACAGTGTGTAGTTGTTGTGCAGTAAGGTCCTAGGCCTCGAGGAAGAAGAGCTGAGAGCAGTCAAACGGGAACTGAGCCCGATGCAAGGCAGGGCTTTCCGCCTGACTGATATGAAAAGGTGAATAAGGATATCCCATAACGCAGTTGTAGGAGCTGGGGCTGTGTCAGGCATAGGTATGGTAGATTTCAAAACTCAGCTGTGTCCATAAGTTGCCTGAAAGCAATAGGAAAGGCCCTGTTCCTGCAGCCCTAGGGCCTTGTGTTGCAAATCTTGGTAATTTTGAAGCTAAGCAGAATCACACTGTGTCAGTATTAAAGTGGGAGGCCCTCTAAGAAACACCTAGAGGACTGTGCTGTTTCAAGGCTAAACGATATTGCTCTGTGATTATTTGAACCATTTGTACCTGAAACTGTTGAGTTTGTTTTCCTAAACCATCCAGGTTAATGTAAATGGTTCATGGTCCATACACAGCACTCCTCCATTCACTGTTGTACCTGTACAGGCACAGCAGCCTCCTCTCTGTATTGTGCTTGTTTTCTGGGAGGTGGAGACAGACCTATTGTTTTTTATTAAAAACAATGTAAAAGTTTAAAAATATTGTATTGTGTTATGACTACTGTTAAAATATTTAAATTTGTAATTAAAAGGTTAATGTTGTTAAAATTCTAAATAAAAGTATCTAAAGTTTTGCTTGTAATAGGATGCACTGTGTCGTTAATGAGCTGGGGAAGGGGTTGCTGCACACAGCCAACACCATTGGAATATTGTGGTGCTTCCAGTTTGGCCAGTGTGGAACTGGGAACAGCAGGGAGGTGGGGGGCATCTGTGAGTGGGCAAGGAGTGCTCCACACCGTGTGTGCTGTCACTGAGGGTGGGGTGGCACGGTGAGGGCTCAGCACCACCTAAACACCTGCCCTGTGCCTGCAGAGACCCTGGGCTGTGTCTGAGGCTGGCCTGCACCTTCCAAGTGCAGTCCTTACAGAGCATGGATGTGCTTCACGAGCACTCCAGGCGGTTCAGCTGGTCATGTCAGAAACAAAACTGCTAATTATTCATGCAGCCATCTGCAGGCTGAGCTGACGTGGCACTGACAGGTCAGTAAGAGCCATTCTCCTCTCTGGAGAGCTGTCCAGGCCCCCCCAGGGCGGTGCTGGAGGAACTGTACTCAGTTAAGATGAGGTGCAGAATCCAGTCACGCCAAATTCCTGAGGATGCCATGGAAGTAGAAGGCATTTATGAAACTTCAGTGCCATAACTACATTTGGCAACACAAAATTCCTCATTACTGCAGCTGGATAAACTGCTCTTCAGGTTGCAGAATGCTGCTGTGCACTGTTCAGCCATCGCTGTCCCTACAGAGCCAAGGGCAGTCTAGATGCACTTGCTAAAGTTGTAAACTTTGAAGAATGGAATGAAAAAGAGGGTATTTTGGCAAAAGAATTACAGAATCAATAGGAATGAGATGCTGGAATATTTTGTTGTAGCCATGATTCTCATTGCTTGTATGTTTTGCGTTTGTTTTATCACCAAAATGGAAAAAGGGAATGGGAATGTAAGACCACCACAGTTAAGGGAAATTACTTCTTCTTGCCTTACCTCACCTTACGTCTATCATCACTCGTTAAATTTTTTCCCACCTTTTCATTAAATGAATGCAGTATGTTTAACAAAATTTTCCTTCTATGAAAAGCCAACACAATCAACAGAAGGAAATATGAGGAGGAAACTACAAAAATGACTATCAAAGTGCTCGAAGGCAGAAAATGAGCACTTTTCCACCTCCATATCCTGTGCTAGTGACTGTATGTGCTGTAGCATTAGGTGAAACAGTTCAGAAATGAGTTGATTATAAAACTGAAGCTGACTCAGTTCTACCTAAATCCCATATTTGTATCGTGTTCTTTCTTGTAGCTTCAGAAGAGGAGGACCCTCAAGACATGAGGGCCGGGGACCCAGGGGCAGAGATGGCTTTCCTGGCCCTGAAGATTTTGGGCCAGATGACGCTTTTGACTCTCCTGATGAAAACTCCAGAGGAAGGGACCACGGAGTCCGGGGGCGAGGTCGCGGTGCTCTCAGAGGTGAGGGGAACGTTCTTCCACGTGGAAGTGCAAGGAGGAAGGAAAGGCAGTTCTTGGGCAGTGTCTTCTCACAAATGCCATGTCTTTTCTCACTGCTGTCCCCTGCTTCTCTTACTGCTCAGGAGCCCGGAAGGGTTTGCTTCCTACTCCAGATGAATTTCCACGCTTCGAAGGAGGGCGGAAACCAGAATCCTGGGATGGAAACAGAGAACCAGGTAAAACATTTGGTGAGGTTTGTAGACTTCTACAACATAACCACTTACAAAAGTGTTTTAAAATCGCCTCTTTTTCTCGTACCTTGTATTACTGGTATTTTACCCTGAGAAAAGCCAAACATAGTTCCTTGGTCTTTTAAATTTAGGAAAAAAATAATTATACAGGATTTAACTGGCTCTAAATACAACTGTCTTTGTGGCCTCAAAGTCTTGATTTTCAGGCCCAGAACTGCCTGGGCAGGATGACTGAGTCACGTATTGTGTGGTTTTTAAGATATATATTAATGCCAATAGTAATCTTTCACCTGTTTGGCATCTTTTTTGTTTGCAAGAATAATGTTTGCAGCTACAATGTCTGACAACTTGTTGGTATTTGCATTTGTGCTACAAATGGCAACACAATATGAGGCAAAACTGAGCTGTAGAATGTCATGGAAAAAATGAGCACAAATGACACGTGAATAAGTGAATGCCTCGAAAATGATGAAAACATTTTATACTGAGAAGAACAGTTTACATCTGTCACATTTTTCTTCCCCATCAAAAACCTGTTTTACCTTTAGCTTTCTTACTGAAAAATGGCACAGGGGGAAGCTCTTATGTAAAAACTGTGTGCTCCACGTGGTGTGGGCAGGGCGTAAATTTGTGTGACTGCCTCCGAAACTTGAGCAGTAAGGACCCCATGAACATTACTGGTTATCCTGTGGTTTTGTGCCCAGGTCCTCGTCCGGATCACCCTCCTCACGAAGGACACTCTCCAGCCAGCAGAGAACGTTCTTCTTCGCTCCAGGGTATGGACATGGCCTCGCTGCCCCCACGGAAACGCCTCTGGCACGACGGGCCGGGAACCTCCGACCACAGAGACATGGATGCTCCAGGCGGGCCTCCAGAGGAGAGGAGCAAAGGTTAAAAGCCCCTTTTGTTGAAACTCTTTTGTATCAGTGGCATGTTTTTCAACATCAGGCTTATCTAGAACGTCTCTGTTCAGAGGGGATAAAGCTGAGCTAGTAAATATCTGATCTTACCAGCTGGGAATAAAGAGCAGTTTTATAGGAACATAAGAGCAGAGGGATTTTCTGGGACATCAAATCCAAATCTTCTCTCCAGCATTACAGAATCCTCTTCCTTATTGCCCTCTTCAAAAGCAGTTAGGTTTTGGCTGTTACTCCAGCTGGAAAACTCATTAAGAACATTTTTTGCTCCTTTTGTTACTCATGCTTGTGCTATCATCCTTTACCTGAAACATAAGAACACTGAGCCTGTAGTGATATGTCCCTGAAATATTCTCTAAACCTATGAAGATCTGCAGTTCAGTGACTTACTGAAATACTTTTACATTTAATGGCTTTTGACAGTTAACTTTAACTTTTGTGTGCTTCTCTAATTGCTTTAAGAATCATATATATTTTTTTGATATTCACAGCATCCACGGGCAGAGTTTTTAAACTTAATTGCAGTAGATTATACTTTGAAAAAAAAAAAAAAAAAGGAAAATGTTTCTCTCCTGATTTCATTTGAAGTCTTGTGTTTTAATTAAGTTGAAAGTTGATTCCTGTTATTTCTGAATGCCATCTCTGATTGCACTGAAGTCCACCATTTCCAGCCTGAATTAGCTCTTCTCCAAGTCAGAGCTCTGATCTCTTTCGTTGTTCTCTCTAGAAGTTGTTCTGTATCTTTTACTGTCCTTATTACTCTGTATATACTATTTTCAGCTTCTTCTGTCATAGTTCCCTCTAATTACTAAGCAGTCACATGCTACTGTCACCCACAAAACACACTGGTTTTGGAGTTTGTAGCTGGTGCAGAGCCTATTGCCATGTGTGCCAGTTCCACAATCATCCTACTAGCCTTGAACTTACAAATGTCAGGACTGCTGTTGTGTTTTTTAAATGTTGGCTTTCTTTAAAATGTCCTCGCAAAGCCCACCCAGTGTCAGTGACAAAGGTCCTTCTGAGCTGCCAACCTACAGCTGAATTTTTTGTTGTTACTGCACAGCTTTGTCTTTGATGCCACTGAATTCCATCCCACTTCTCTCACCCCTGTCCTGAGGCTCATTCAGTTTTAACCGCATGGACGCTGTTCCCAGTGTTGTATTAACAGTGGGTTTTATCATTCTTTCATAGGTGTTTTGACTAAAACCCTCCTGGTAAACTCCCTCTCATATCAATATTTTTCCTTCCATAACTACATGCTTTGTTTTTCATGTAGCCAGCATCCATCAAATCTGTGAGGATTCCTCCTCCAGCTTCAGTAATGATTAGTGATAACATTCAGATCCTTTATTGAGGTTAAAACAATTGTTGTCCGGGCACAAGAAGTATGGTAGTGAACTCAAAATGTGCTAAAGAACGTTTAGAATGATGGCAGAAAGCCAGATAAACAAACCATGAACAATACTTTTTCATATGTGGGCTGTGCCACTTTTAGTTGTATTAGTTAAGTCATCTAAAGATTAAAACTTCATGAATTATAACCTCTGTGGAACAATTTGGTCTCTGTTTTACACAGAACCACCCAGAGTCAACAAAAAAATCACTCTTGCTAAAGTGGAGCAAAAATATTCTGATTTAGCTGTAGTGTGTGTCTATAAAACAAGGTTACCGTTACATTTGATTTTTCAAAACACTGCTTGTTATTTTAGGCTAATGAATTGGGTTGGGAGTTTTTTCATGTTCATTTACATATCAAAACCAAAAAGATCTGTGAGAAGTAGAACATCCTGTTCCTGGCAGTAAGAGCTCGTATAGTTTTTGTTCGCGGTTAATAGTAAAATAAAGCGTTCTTCCATTATTTCTAGCAAAAAAGGGAACAAAACAGTAATGTTACTCATTATCTTCACTGTGCTTCCTTTGCAGGACGAGGAAATTCCGGACCTTCGCAGAGAGCACCAAAATCTGGGAGGTCTGGTTCCTTAGATGGAGACCACCACGATGGATTCCACAGGGATGAAGCCTTTGGGGGAGGCCCCGTGGGAGGCAACAACCCTTCTCGAGGAGGAAGGAGTGGAAGTAACTGGGGAAGAGGAAATAACATGAACTCTGGCCAGTCACGGAGAGGAGGCTCCAGGGGTGGAAGAGGACGATAGAAGAGGCTTTGGCTGGGTCACGCCCAGTCCTTGTGGGACAATATTTAAATAGACTGCTACTCTGGACCGAGTCATCTGCAATGCCACGAACGAACCTGGATTCTTAACTGGGATAACTGAATGTGCATTAGTTCCTAACAAGGGTCTTTTCCTATATCAGTCAACTGCCTCTAGCTGCGATATTGTAGCTAGCTTTGTTTTGTCCTCTCCACTCCCATTTTCCTCACTTTCTTACCTACTTTATTTGTGAAGAGCTGGAATTTTTTTTAAGTGTTGGGGGACATGGAGCACTTCCACAGTTTTCAGTTCACCTCCAGACAGAAACTTGTTTCTATATGTACAGTTTGTCAAAGAGTTACGTTGTTTTTGTATGAATACAGAATGTACTTTGCGCAAAAATTAACAAAAAAATCAACGCAGTGTGTGATTCTTTACTCACCTATTACTATAGGGGTTGTCTTTAGGCAAACTTGTGTTTCAGATGGAGCAACAGAACTACCTCCTGAAATCTCAGCCATTTAAGATACCAAGAGCTGACTTATCATGTACAGAGAGCCGTCATTTTCACCTTTAGCCACAGCTGTGTAGAGATTACAGGTGGTGCTGATGTTAAAATTCCAAAACCCAGGCAATCACCGCTGCTTGCTAGTCTGCCATCCTGGAAGAGAAAAACATGGAACACCATTTAGAACAAGTTGTCAAAGACATAGTGTGAGTTACAACCTGGATTGCAAGACAGACATCATGACAAATACTGTCTTCACCTGGGCGAGTCAAGGATTTTTGTTCAGAACAGCATCTCTTTATAGAAATTGAGAAAGAACGAAGTTTAGCAGCTTGACTGATGTGTTTTACAACAGCTGTATGACACATTGCTTAAAGCTCTGGGTGTTCAGCAGAGTCTGGTGCATTAATTGAAGTGCAAACCTCGATACTTCATCACTTCCATATTAACATTTTTGTAAGTGTCTTTTTCTTTAGGATATTGTTACCTGATTTTACTAGAGGAGGGAAAGGAGAAGTAGGGGTTACTCCCATTTCCCACATTTCACAATAAAGCTGCTTACCAACCATGAGTTTGTCTTCCCCGTAAATCATTCATGTTAATCATCTCCAGCCACCAGGTTATCGAAAGGTTTTTTTAATACCAGAAGCCTCAGTGAAAATGTTATCATGTAAGTACCTATACTACAGACCTTCTCAGGAAACTTCTACGTTAAAAGTGTATAATGAAAAATTCCTACCAGGCTTCCCTCTCTCCTGCCTTGAATTCCAGGTTATAATAAAATATATAATATGTCAATGCAGTTCTAGAGGCTACTGCAACACCACAGCAGGTATTGCATCTGAGTTCTCATACAGTCAGGTTTACCAAAGACCGGCTCAAGTCCTGATGGTCTTACTTAAAGACCTCGAAGCACAGATGCTTAGCTGTTGTTCTCTTGGTTCAGGCAGTCACAAGTAGGGGTTTTTTTAATTTGTAGTGTATAAAATGGCATTTGAAAATTCTAACTGATCATTAGCTTGTAAAATCCTTGTCATGGGACTCAGGAGAGACAGAATGGTCTTCAGGGAATGAACTGGGAAACATCTGAGATGCATCTGATATGACAGTTTCTCGCTTGACAGTGTAAAGAAGAGCTTTTTAGCTCTGTCTGAAGGGCCTTTGTCACTTTGGGTATATGTCTGGGCCTTGGGACCTGTCCTGAAGTTTTCATGGCAATTATTGGCAAAGAGGAAAGCTTGTCCTATTTTTTTTTTTTTTGTTAGCAAGCCCTGTATATTTTTAAGGGGCTAAAAGAAGTCTAATAGCATCTGTGATTTAGAAGATGAGGCTTTAATTAAACCACAGTCCTCTACCAAACCAAGTTAGAGTGTACCTAACTATAGGATACCCAGTTTTATCTAGAAAACTTTTATTTCCTCTGATGGGTGGTTAATTTCTTAAATCATTATGATACTTGGTGTTAAGTCATATTCTTCATCAAAGGGCAGCTCCTTTAGTGAAGTTTTGAAATATTTCACGATCATGAAAAATGCTCAGAAAGTTATTATAAGAGAATTTGATAATTAGCTAATTAGGTGACAGCATAGCAGGAGACAGAAGCAGCTTCCCAGTCCATGATACAATGACTCACTATTGCTGGGAAATAGACACGATTATTTAATGGGAATATACTTCTGTATTCTTCAGGTCACATTCTTTTACCAGTGTTGCACATAGAATCTTATGCTCTGCTTGTGAGTTCCACCTTGTCTCAAATTTGTTTAATTTTATACTGCTGTTAGGAATAAAATCAATTTTATATACTGTAGCTTAGAAGTTGTAAAAATGAGAGAACTAATTTAATGCTATTCAGGTAGCTCTGATCTGCATTTTTATGGGGAAAAAAAAAGTGACCATTAGTGAAATGTCTAAATTGACAACTGGACGCAAATTGTTTTATTAAAGCAATCTGTGTACATTTAAGTACCCCCTTTGACAATTTAATTCAGAGAAGTATTTGGTGAATACGTTAAACCTTAAGTGGTGGTAGCAGGTAAGTACTGCAGTGTTGGGTTTTATTTTGTCCATGAGGCACAAACGCTCCATGAGATCCAGGTGAGGTGGTCCCGGTTCCCCGAGCACGGCCCAAACGGGAGCACCCAGCTCTGTCACCCTGAATTCAGCACCTTCCTAAGCAAGCTCAGTTTCTGCACTGAAACAGGGCTCCAGTTATTAGCAAATCTATTTTTTAAGGTCATGCTGTGACAAGGAAGCAATTTCTGCCCCAGCTCAGAGAGCAAAATATATAATATATACAAAATAAAGTTCTAAGAGGTGAAGCTACCCTTTTAAAGCCTGAGGATTTGGTCCCTTACAGCACCTCTAAGGCAGCAGTACCTGCAAAGGCCAAGGCTCCTAATTAATATTAGCACCTTTCATCCTCTTATTGTCATGCAGGAAGACCCCCCCCCCTTACAATTATGGGCAGTCTTTGCGACCCACAGCCCCAGGAAAGTTTGTTTCACTTACTGCACGGTATTTTAAAGCTGGTTTTAGAGAGAAAAGCAGTTTAGTGGCCACAATCTTCCGATTCCCCACAGCACGTTCAGAGTGTAGGGGTCAGCACAAAATGAGGTAAAACCAGTTAATTTTTTGAACGTTGTCCCCCAGACGCGATCAGATTTTGCTAAATCATCTTCGTGTTGCAGCATTCGTCGGCCCCGCGCGGCTCGGCCGCTCCTCGGTAACGGGCAGGTCCGCAATTGCACCGCGGCGGCTCCGATCTCACTCCCGGTCCGAAGCGGCGGCAGCAGCCACGTGGTCCCATCCTGGAGGTAGGGAAGTGGGATGCTGCCAGCTCCTACCCAGCAGTGGAGCGACTCCAGGCCATGGCTGTGGGGCCGGCTGCGCGGCGAGCACAGCTCGGGGACACGGGGCCGCCAGCCGCTGCAGCTCATCCTGGAGAACTGGCGAGGAAAACCCGGCAGGGCGCGCAGGGAGCGGCGTTCCCCAGTCGGCTGGCGAGAGCTCAAGGCTCTCAAGTTCGCGGGCGAGTCAGTCCCTTCGACGCGGCCGCTCCTCCGCCGGGGCGGCGGCAGGGCCGGGCTCACCCGGGCAGGGCCGCTGTCACAGGGGCAGCGCCTTGCCGCGGCCGCTCAGCGCGGCGCGGAACAGCCCGGCCAAGCGGCGCAGGCCGGCGGCGCCGCCGGGCAGCGCGGCCAGGAGCGCGGCGGCGGCGGTGCCGAGCTGAGCGGCCGCGCCCAGCGCGGTGAGCGCGGTGCTGCGCAGCCCCAGCGCGGCGTACAGCGTGCCGAGCAGCGCCAGCAGGTACAGCAGCGCCCCGCGCCCGGGCTCCCGCAGCAGCCGGGCGGGCCCGCGCAGCAGCGCGGCGGCGCCCAGCGCGAACAGCGAGCCGAGCGACCAGAGGAGCGCGAACTTGCGGGCGCGGAGCAGCAGCAGCGGCGCGCACAGCGCGGCCAGCCCGAAGCACAGCGCGGCCAGCAGCACGCACAGCGCGCTGCCCGCCAGCCGCTGCCAGCGCGAAAGCCCCGGCAGCCACGGGTCCGCCTCGCCCGCCCACGGCCACGCGGCGCCGCCCGGGGCGCCGGGGACAGCGCCCGGCGGGAACGGGTTCAGCGCGCCCAGCCAGGCCCGCAGCCCGCCGCTCTCCCCCTCCTCCGCCTGCGAGCCGCCGGCGGGCGGCGGCGCGGGGCCCGCGCTGGGGCCGGCGTTGGCAGCGGCCTTGGACTGCGCGAGGTACTCGTGCAGCTGCCGGCCCAGGTCCGCCATGGCGGGGCCGGCACCGGCGCCGGGCGCTACAGAGGGGCCGCCGCCGGCCCCGCCGCCATCTTGCGGGGGAGGAGCCGCATCCGGGACACGGCGGCAGCGGGGGCGCGTGCGCGGCGGCGCGCGCGTGCGGGGCCGTGAGGGGCGGGGCGGGGCGGGAGCTGTGCGGGGCTGGGGGGCGCCTGAGGGATGTGTACTCGGCCAATTTTAAACCGACATCCACACAAAGAAAGGCCCTTCAGAACCTTTGCCTTGTCACTTAATCGTTGTGCAAATACACTTTTGAGAACGGGAGGTCGGGGTCAGCGAACTCTTTCTTGTGCCGGCACGTTTCTGTTTTTGAGAGCTGCGGAGGACGTTTCCAGCTTTTGGATGTTCGTTTTCGGTGCTTTCGAGAGAACCTTGGCACATTTTACGTCTTTTTCAAACACTCAGCGCCATGTAGTGGGCGTTCGCCGGTGTCACCGTTCAAATGTTCCACCAGGTGGAGGTGTGCCCTCACAAAGCGACAAGCCAAAGTGCCGATCCAAAGGTGAAAACGTCACCAGTCCCAGACGAAACGTGTCAGGACAGAAGGGTTTTGCTGACCTTCCCCTTTCATGTCCGAATAGCCTTCCAGGTTTTGGGTTGCCCCTGTTCCCCGTCGCTTTTGTCTGGCCGAGGAGGGCGTTAAACCGTGGAAACCTCTTTGCCACCACAGTACCTTCTTGGTTCTGCTGGGCCCCGCGTGTTGGTTTTGTGGGTAAACCGTTTTTCTGTGTATTGTTGCGTTACTTGAAAGTTTTACCTCACTAAAATCGTGACTCTTAACATTTTTAACCTCTCACGGGCTTGTTTTCTTCAATTTCCCCCCACCCCGCTCCACTATCGTAAGGGGGTGGCTCGAGCAGTCTTAAATTTTCCCTGCTGAGTTTTTAAAACCATCTCTGAGGGCTTCTCTGAGCCCCCCTATCCCTCTGCGGGCTTTCCCTAAGCCCCCCTGTCTCTGTGAGTGGTCCTCCAGAGCCCCTGTGAGGGACCTTCCCAAGCCCTCCCATCCCTTCAAGAGATCTTCCTGGGCCCCCACCCCTGTGAGGGGTCCCCCCATCCCTGTGACGACGGGTTTCTCTCGAGCCCCTTCCCCTCGATGCTCACAGGCTGAAGAAAAGCTTCTTGTTTATTCCCAATACAACATCAGGAACTGACCTCTGAAACATAGATGCACCCTCCAAAATAGAATACATCCAGGGATTGCTCCAAAAGAGAAGGTGCCAGGACAGAAAGCTGTTGCTGGCCTATGCCTCCCCCAAGCAGACAAAACTCTAGGGCTGGGTACTTTTGTTCCACAGGAAAGGCAATGTTATTTTCTTCCAGTAGCCCGCCTCTGAAATTCGGATGTCACCTCCAAAACAGGAGTTCTTCTGGGGATTGCTCCCACAAAAAATATGCCAAGACAGAAAGCTGCTGCTGGCCTTTGCCTTCCCTGGACACTGGGGTGAGCTGTTGTACTTCCCAAATTAAATGTACCGCCACAGTTTTCAGGAACCCACCTCTGAAATTAGGAGACTAGATCAAAATAGAGTATTTTAGTAGATAGTCTGGGGATTGATCCCACACTAAAGGAGCCAGGAAACAGCCAGTTCCTGGCTTTTGCTTGCCCTGGCCACCATTTCATCTGCATCACAGCACTGGGTATGGCAGCTTTTCTTCTAAGGGTAAAGCAGCACCCTCTCTCCCCACAACCGAGGGGGTGCTCAGGGGAGGTAAAGCTCAGTAACAGCTTTCTGTCCTGGCCTGTATTCAATTCTGCAGGTGGTACCTGAATTTCAGATATGGGCTCCTCAGTATGGATAAAATTACCTTTCCTTGGAAAGTAAAGCACCTGGCCCCAGGGTTGGTGATGCAGATGAGAGGCTGCCCAGAGGTGATGAAAGGCAGCATTAGCTTTCCGTCCTGGTACCATTTTATGGGAGCAATCCCTGAATGTATTCAGGTTTTGAGCCCGGATCCAGATTTGGGAGGTCGGCACCTGAAAATTATAGCAGTACATTTATTTTGGCAAGGCCAGTACCCAGCCCCAGTGTCGGGGGGCAGGTGGTAGGGTGCCCAGAAGAGGTAAATTCAGCAACACTGAATTTTCTGTGTCCTGGAACCTTCTTCGTAGGAGCAATTCCTGAAACTGTTCAGTTTCTGAAGTTCTATCAAATTTCGGAGGTGGGCTCTTGAAAGATGATAACGTTGCTTTCCCTTGGGAAGCAAAGCACCGAAGCACAATGTTCATTGTACAGACAACAGGCTGCACTGGGGAGGTAAAGGCTAGCACCAGCCTTCTGTCCTGGCACCTTCTGTGTGGGACCAATCCTGGGAACTATTCTGGAAGTGCTATCCAGTTTTCAGGTAATGTGATAACATTACCTTCCCTTGAGAAGGAAAGCACCTACCCCAATGCTGCTGGTGCACATAATAGGGTACCAAGGGGAGGTAAAAGCCAGCAAGACCTGGATACATTTTTTTTTATCAGAGCAGTGCCCAGACATACTCAGTTTTGGGGCCCGGATCCAAATTTCAAAGCAATAATGGGGGAGAAATAAAATCGCATTGTCTGACCCTCTTTATTACCGGCAACTGCTACTTTGTTTCTCGCCTGTATTCCAGGTGTCTCATCTCCAGTCTCACCTCATCCCCTCCTTCCCCTCCCCAACAACCCCTCTCATCCCTCAGGCAGCGATCAACCCTGTGCGCTTTTTTTCCTGACGCTTCCCCATCCGTTTGGATTTAAAAAGGGGTAAATGCTTCGGTTTCTGAGGGCGTTTCCTCCCAAGTGTGAAAACAGAGAGGGCTGGAAGATAGGAAAAGGTTTGGAAATGAACACTGAAGGCGTGAGCAAATGTGCTTGTCCGAGGCAATAAAACGGATTTGGGTCTAAAAAAGCACCTGAGTATGAATATTAAATACATACTGTATGAAGCTGTGGTACATGAATATATAGAGTGTGATGAGGCAAAGCAGCAACTTTGTGATTAATGGTCGCTCCCTGCAGTGATTGATAACCCAAATTTTATGGTTTCTCTGCGTTTTCTATTCACTTTAGGGGCTGTGGACTTCTGCTCCTCTCAGGATGCCAAGACCTGTCTCATGCCCTGGCTTTGCTGAAGGTTTAGCTGTCTCTGTTGGTTATTTATCAGGTGTATTTAAAAAAAGGTAGGCTTTGATGTCATGCTGTGCTTATGGACAGCTGGAAGGTGTGGAAGGTGGGGCTGGGGGAAGAACTGCTCAAGTTAAAGGTCAGCAAAAGATGAGATGGAGATAACTGCGTAGAAACCCCTTGCATTTTGAAATCAGAAGGAAAAAATGTGGAGAACAAGACTCCAAGAGCATCAGTAGGCATGTGAGGAAGGGGAGCAGAACCAGAACTGCTGATTCCACACCCTTTCGGTCCTTTATTCCCCTAATCTGACTGTGGTCATTGAATATTTACAGCTCCCCTGCCACTTCCAAACCTAAACCACTTTGTAATTGCTGCTCCCTGTTTAGCACTTGGATGATGAAAAACTGGCAAGTTGGGACTGTGGGATATTAAATTCCATTGCTGTGCCATCAGGATCACAAAGATCTTGCTGCAAAGACTGGGAGGACACTGAGGTTCTTGCCACATCTCACTATGCCTTGACTGTGCCTGACTGACAGATTTTTACTGTTTTTCATTTTCCCTTTTCCTGTTGCACTGTCCCTCCCCGTGCCCAGAGAGTGCTGGGACAGAGAGCATTGGAGGTTTTAATGAGGCTAATTCCACCAGTGTTAATCTTTGTGTCTGGGATAAATACAGAGTGGTAGTTATTAAGCCAGCAGCCTTGGGATGTTTTCCAAAGCAGAGCTGGGGCGTTTTACCATTGGATATTTGCCCTGAAGCTATCCTGAGAGTGGATTTAGGAACAAAAAAGAGAGCAGGGCAAAAAGGCCAGGCAACAGCAATGAGGATTTCACCACAGGGAGCGTCACTGCCATCCAGGTCCGTCTAAAACCCAACAGTTTATTGCATGAGCTGCAGCTGAATGGAGGGCAGGGGGTGTTTGGGGTGAAAACAGGGCAGAAAAGCTTAGCTAAGGCATTAGTTCATCCTGCTCTGCTTCCTACAGAATGCTCCTGTTGCAAGGGAGGCTGTCCTAAGGGGCAGGAGAGATGCAGAACCAGCTTAAAAAAATAAAGCCACTCTAAAAACAAACATTGAAATTAAAGTTAAAGGCTTTAACATTTTTTTTAATAAATACAGTATTTGCTTAAAATATAGAATAAAAATTAGGAATAACAACATAATAACATTTGGTCACTTCTCTGGTGTCTGGATATTGGGGGGGAGGGTTGGAAAAGGAGCAGGGAGAGAAAGAGAACATAGACAATAAAAGGTGATGAGGAAACATGGATGTTCCCAGCAAAACCCAGAGGTAATAGGAGGCACAACAATGCCCGTGGGCAAATGGAATGCCTGGCTCTCAGGACCAGGTGTTCAAGAACCCCCAGGACCAAAATCCGTCTGGGGACTGACTGGAAGATCTGAATTTGAAGGAAAGGGGAAGGGACTAGAAGTCATGAGTTTTTGGCTGCCAGATCTGTTTTTTCAGCGGTGGGAGGGAGCCTCACTTTGCCTCTTGAATTCTGCCCTCGTTAAGCTGCTGCCTGATCCTCAGCAGTGGAGAAAGAGAAGGCAGAGCTTAAACTAGTTATCCCTCCAGATAGGTTTTGGTCTGTGGGGTTCCCAAAGACTCAGTGTATTTCCTGGCTTTCCTATCCCTCCAATCCATGACAAACAAGGATGGAGAAACCCTATCAAAAATTTCTTAACAAACTTATTTCTGTGACAAGCTTCTTAACGTATTTACATGAAAAACTTAATGTTTTAAGGCCAATGAGAATTCTGACCCAAAACTATGTAGAGGAAATCAGGCTTTATCTAAAGAAGGAGCACTTCAAGTGTAGTAAGGAAGGACAACATTTCAGGCTGTCAAGGAGTGTGAGATATGGTGCAGTGTGGAAAATTCTCCTGAATTTTATGGAGGACTTCATCTTCAAAGCAAGTTCCGCCTAATTTGAGGTGGTTCAGGCGAGGCAGCACTTGCAACAAAGCAATAACAGTACCAAGGGAGACCAAATCGTAGAGGTCAAGGCACAAGGTCTCCAGATGCTCCAGTGTTGCAATAGAAACCAGCCCCCTGTTTGTCAGGAAGTAGGCATTGCTGATTTCCAGGTGGCGGAGCTGCTTCATGTGGCGCCCAATGAATACCATGGCAGCATCACCGATGATGCAGTGGCGGAGAATGAGGCGCTCCAGCTCTTCCAGGTGTGGGGCTGCTGCTTGGATCCCCATATCAGTGATGCGGTAGGTGCCGCAAAGGCTCAGCGTCTTCAGGTGGTTCTGTGAGGAAATGTCAAGAAGATGATGGTCAGAAAAGGTGGGAATGCTGTGGATAGCGAGGTGTTGTACCTGTGGTGGTGGCACCAAAGGGGAGACGCGGAACCAGGCATCGGGAATGTCGCAGAGGTTCAGCTCCAGAGTGGTGACAGAAGAGGGGATGCTCTCGTAAGGGACGTGGCGGAGGTCGGTCTCGGTCAGGCACAGGCGATGGAGCTGCGGACAGTGCTTCCGAAGGGCAGCCAGCAGCGCCGGTGAGAGCAGCCGCTGCTTGCCGAGGGAGCGGGGCATGCCCCGCATCCGCAGGGTGCACAGGCTGTCGGGCAGGCGGTGGCGCACCAGGTGCCACAGGGTGCGGCGGGTGATCTGCGGGCGGGAAAGGGCCTGGCTGCCGGGGGCGGGCCGGGGAGGGGCAGCCCTGCCCGCGGCGGGTGATGCCCGCCCGCTCCCCTCGGCTCCTGCCCACAGCGGTGGGACGGGCGGCCCGTACCCGGTGAGGGCTCAGATCCACATGCGTCCAGACCGCTCGGTCCTGCGCCAGCTGCTGCCACCGCCGGCAGACCCTGCGGGGAGGCGATCGGCCCGTCAGCGCCGGGGCGGGGAGGCGGGAGGCGGCCGGCGCCGGGGGATGGCCCTACCTGGCCGCTCGCAGGCGGTCCCGCAGCGGCAGCAGCGCCAGGACCTGCAGCAGCACCGAGTCGGGCAGGAGCGGCCGCGCCGCCTCCGCCATCTTGGCCGTTACCGACACCAGCCCCGGGCGCGGCCGTTGCGGGGGCGCCGCGTCAGGGCCGGGGCAGAGCGGGCACGGCGGGCACCGGGAGGGGCCGGGCAGGGACACCGCTCCGAGGCTGGCGAACAGCAGAGCTGGGACTCGGCCTCCCGCTGCCTGCGAGATGCGCTTTTAGCAGCAGATGGCCGCTTCTCCCACTCGGACCTCTTCTGGGTTACCTGTCAGAGCGGGAGGGGTTTGCCGGCACCCAAGGCCAGTTTCGCAAAGGCGCCCTTATTATTCAGAGAGGAGGTCAGGTCCGTGCCTGTCCTCAGTGATGGTGTTCTCAAGACTGTGCATACTGTTTGCTGTGAAACTCCCCTTGATATGTTACTTGCCATGTGCACTTTCTGGCTTCCAATTCAGCTCTGCACAGTCACCTTCCAGAGCCAGAGCCTGAATTTCACATCTCGGTTGCTCCAGGTGCTCAGCAGATCCGGGTTGAACTGCTCATCTACTTTGTCTTTATGCTGATAGCCCTTGGCATTGTAATTCAAAGGCAGCAGATTCCATAAGCCATATAAAAATCCTTTCGGAACTGCTTGTGTTATTTAACTTGCCAAGGAAGAGTATTTTAAGATTCCTTGCTTGAGGCTGAGGGGTGGCATTCCGTGTGGAACACAACCCTTGGCAAAGCACACGTCCCTTGGAAACCAGAGGAAAACCTTTGACCTGAGCTGTTTTCCCCAAGCCAGTGAGCACTGCTGTGTTTTCCCCCCCGCTGAGCTCTGCTCCCAAGGCTGGCATCTCCACTCCAGAGCAGGCAGTGGGCAAACATGCTGGAGCTGCTGTGACTGCACTGCAAACCAAGCAGGAGGTGGCAGTAGCTGGCCCTTTCCCCCCGTCCAGTCCAGTAGGCACAACCCTCTTGAGAGGCATTTATTTATAAATAAATAACCTAATTTATTCTACTTAACTGAGGATGGAGGGATCCCTGTGTTCAGAGCTGCTGGGGCGATAGTCAAGCCAGCAGGATTTTATAGAGTTTGTATGCAGAATGTTCTCAGAGCAGAAAATACAGGGCTCTTTTGAGTTTAAGTGCTCTTAGGAGCAGGTCACATCACTTTCCCTTTGGTATTTCTGCAAAGAGCTTGATCTATACTCAAGCTTTGTGTCCTAGAAGCTCTTTCCAGGGCTGCTCTTAGAACAAATATTCTTTTCCCTGGGTGAAATGGTTTGAGTTTCATATGATGGTGTGCAGCTTCTAAGAGGAAAACACAAGACCTACTGTATGTGGTTTAAATGTCATTTTTTTTACTTCCCAGCATCTTCCATCTCTTCAGTTTAGGCATTCATGCTTCAGCATGCACTTGCTCCAGAGTAAACCAATGCTCTTCTTCCTATTAAGTGACCCAGACCAATCAGCCTAAAACTTGGCAAGGAATAGTTTACATCTATTTTAAGATTTAGTTTTAAAATTATTTTGATTACATCTTTATCTTTTTAATCTTTTATCACAGGGAAAGACCATGTTACCCAAAAGACACCTCCGAGCTGCCCACGACTACGTCACTAGGCTATGCCTGACAAATCAGGAGCATGGCCAGTAAAACCCAGCAGTGCTTAGGCAGCCCTTCTGTCATCTAGACTGCACAATTCTAGAATTTCCACTGCATCTGCATTTACTTTTGGTCCAGAGACAGGGAAAAGAATTAAATGAGCATTGCTACCTCTGAGTTCTGTAATGACTCCCAAAGTTTTTGGGATGTATGCCTTGATCAAGAGCTGGGGCATAATGGAAGTTGTCTCACTAGCTCAGGAGAAAAGCACGTACTGATAAGACAAAATAGGATGGCCAACATCCAACTCATTTCTCTTCTTTTTCATGACTGTGGTGTATGATTTCAATGCAACGTTCTCTCCTTCTTGAAAGGCTTAGTAGATCAAGGTTTATATGCACATATTCCAAAATAAAACTACTTCCTAGTTATAGCTGTTGGTCTTTTTTCTCTCTCACTCCCAACAGCTGCTACATATCCAGATGTTTGTTCCTGTTGCATCCACAGGGGTTGTTCGTGTTTCAGATGGAGTCAGAGGCAAAACTAAGTTTCACAAGGCAGAGGTGAAGGATGAAACCAACCAGGCAATCATGCCGTGATATTTTTCCAGTGTTGATGAAAATTTGCAAATGGCCTACACCAACTGAGGCAAGAGGATGGGATGCAAAGTATGGACTTGCAAGTCCTAGAGTCCTTCCAGCTTTGGGGTTGGAAGGCTTGTGCTCCTGTCTCCCCCACTCCCATGCGATGCCGTGCAGCTGGGAAGGGGCGATTGTAGGGATATCTCTGAGCAACCCAGGGCGAGGGTCTCAGGGTCACAATGGCGCTACCCCAGGGGATGCCAGTGGTGCCCAGGGTGGGGCTCAGTGGGGCCAAGAAATGATCCCCCAGACATTTGTCATGAGTTTGGAGAGAGGAGGCTTGGGGAAGGCCAAACTTTACAAAGAGTATCTGCGGGAGAAGAAGTCATTTGAATTGTTGCTGCTGCGGGTCTGTGAGCAGAGGGTGTGGATCAGCGGCGAGGCCAAGATGGCGGCTGAGCATGAGGGCTGTCGGCCAGGGCTGTGCTGGGCCTGCTCCTCTGCCTTCTGGCCAGCGGCCTGAAGGATGGGCCTGGGCACCCTCAGCCAGTTTGCTGGGGATCCTCCGTGGGCAGGAGCTGCTGAGGCACCAGAGGATGACACTGCAGCCATGGGGACCTGGACAGGCTGGAGACAGGGGCTGACGGAGCCTGCGGAAGTTCAACCGA
>JAWWES010000011.1:21889231-21906730 GCA_035583135.1 Lophotriccus pileatus | reverse complement strand
CTGGCCTCAGGGGACTCCGTGCGCCACCGCCCCCTCATCCCCTTTGAGCCAGAGCCCCTGTGGGCCCTGTGAATTAATAAAACCCACTTATTCCTATACGAGCCTCAGCTGTTTTTTTCTGCTCATTTGCTCATTGCTGCAGGACTGGGGGAGTGGGAGCTGTGGGAGAGGTAGTTACAGCTGTGGAAACTTGGAAAGAGAGTAGGATATGGCTGAAGAACTGCTAGAGAGGTAGGAATGTATATGTTGGAACTGGAGGAGAGAGCCCATCCCTGGGAGCTTCTGTGCCACTTTGCTCATTCCTACAGGGATGGAAAGGGAAAAAGAAAGGGAAAGACAAAGGGAAAAGGAAAAGGGAGAATCTCCTGGGACTCTTTTAGCAGATCCCAAAGGAGCCAGTGTCTACTTTCCTGAGTACCATGGTCAGGAAAGAGGCTGAGATGAAGGTTTGGGGCAGACCTTCCCCTCTCCTCTCGTGGTCCTGCACACTCCTGCACTGTAGAGGGCTGTGATCTCTGGGGAAGCTCTCCAGGCTGGGGAGGCAGCCCTGGCACAGCCACCTGCCAAAAGGCTTTCAGCAAATTCCCCCCTCCTACAGCAAAGCATAACCTGTGCTGGCACTGCAGGTCTATTGCTTGATGGCATCAGCTCATCCCCCCATGACAGACGAGTGTCAGCCTGTGCTGAAGCCAGGGAGGGACTGAGAGGCTGAATCTGTAATGGATCCTTGCCAGCCCATCCATGTTTATAGGCTGTGATCTGCTGTTTCTTGATTTTATTCCAGCCCCTCGATTAAATTTCTCACATGTAAGTGAGCCCCACGAGTCCGTCCTGGCCATATATAATGGATGGAGGTGGAGGGGAAGAACACAAACATGGCTCAATGTCCGTAACAGATGCCCGGGTGGCGGTACAACAGGCCCCTCTGCTGAAGATCCCCCACCCACTGCCAGAACCTGCCCTCAGTGCCAGCCAATGCAAAAGGCTTCCCCAGACTCAGCCGTTCCCCATTAGCCCAGGAGCAGGACAAGGCTTGGAGCCAAGTCACCGAGCCACTATCTCCAGGAACACTGCCAGTTCCACCCACTGAGCCCTGGTGCTGCCACTCGATGCCCCATCAAATATTAATACAATGCTCAGTGCCTCTGTGCCCTGCCCCAGCGCTGCATCCCTGGCCCCTGCCCTCTCGGGGCTGCCCTACCACTCTGGCTTCCCCTCCCACCCCGTATTGCTCATTCCTCCACACACAGGGACTTTGGGGGTACAGCTGCACCCACCTTTGGGTGTTCCCTGAGCAGGGCAGGGCAGGCAGGACCAGACTCCCTAACCTCGGCAGGGGTCCCCAGCGGCCATCTCAGCCCCCCACCGCAGGTAAGACCCCAGGGGCTGGGGCAGTGGGCATGTCCCCAGAGAATGCCAGCCCATCACTCCAGAGAGTGGGAGGGCAGGTCGGGGGTATGGGATGTCTGGAGAAGGGCTGGTGGCCATGAGGCGGCCCTGGGCTCGGCCCCTGGGGTGTTGCAGTGCATCCCTGGGGGAGAGGGGGCAGTGGGGACTCCTCAGCTTCTCTGAAGGACGCAGACCCACCTGTGGGTCTTCCCTGGGAAGGGTTCCCCTCAAGAAGTGGGGTGATGTGTCGGGTCACCCGTCAGCTGCTCACGCCTGGGGGGCCCTGGGGATGTTGGGGCCCACGTCCCTTTGCTGCCCTCCCGCAGGAGGAGGCCCGGCGGGGGATGGAGCCCAGCAGGTTGGTGCCGGCGGAGCTGAAGTTGCGCAAGCCCTCGCAGCGGGCCGGGATCCCGGCGCCCTTCCTCGCCCAGGTAGGTCGCTAGCTCGGTCCGCGGCCCCCGGCTAGTCCTCTCTGCCGCCGTTTAGTCCTTCGAGCCCCCCCGTGACTCTAATCCGCGCAGGATGGGGCGGCTGGGCCGGCGGGGCCCCCCGGGCCAGACCCCGCGGAGGGGGACGTGGACTCCCTTGTGCCCACGCACGACGAGTGGGGCCGGCTCATCCCTGAGTGGAAGCGGCAGGTGATGGTGCGGCGGCTGCGGGCCCGGCTGCGGGACGAGGCGGCAGGAGGGCAGGTAGGAGGGGCACGGGGCGGGGAGGGGGTGCGGGCGGTCAGGGGTCGCTAACCGCGCGTCTCCGCAGGATGCGAGCTCCTGGAGCTTCTCGCCCTCCCACCGAGCCATGCTGGGCCCCTTCGGGGAGCTGCTGACCGAGGCGGACCTGCATCAGCTGGAGAGGGCGGTGGAGAGCCTGCGGCTGCGGCGACGCGGCGAGGTGTACCAGGGCGAACTGCGGCGCCTGGCGCGGGAGCTACGGGCCCTCCTGCCCGGCCCCCTGCTCAGCATCTCCGTCCGCAGCCCCCCGCCCGCCCCCGGACAGCCCCTGCCCCTCTGGTGCGGCCGCCTGGCCGGCGCCGTCAGCAGCCTGGCCGCGCTGCTGGGCCACGCCGAGGAAGTGTGGGGGTCCCGCGCTGTCGCCGCCGCCCCTACCGCTGACCCCGCTCCCCTTGTGGCCGACGGGCAGCGGCGGGAGCCGGCGGGCAGCCTGGCTCAGCGGGAGATCCGGCAATGTGGAGTCTGCGTCCGCAGCTTGCGCGGCGCCTTCGAGCCCGCCTGGGGGGCGGCGGGGGCCGCGCCGGCCGGGGGCGGCGAGACGGAGGCCGCCAGCGACTCGGGCATCAGCTGCGAGGAGGCGTTTTCTGACGGCGGCGGCTCGGGGCCGGGGCCGGGGCCGGGGCCAGGGCCGGGGCCGGGGCCGGTGTGCGGCAGCCTGAGGAAGGAACGGATCGTGATGCTCTTCCTGAGCCACTGGAGACGCTCCGCGTACGCGCCCCCCCAGCCGGCCGCCGGGCACCCTCGGGAGACGGCGGGGAGCGGGCCGCGGGGGGCGGCCCGCTTGGAGCGGCAGCGGGACGCCATTCAGAGGCTCCTGAGCGCCTGGCGGGACGTCGCCTCCCGCCGCCCCCCGCCGCCGCCCCCCGCCCGTGCCCTGCTGTCACCAGAGCAGTTCGTAGCGGCGGCGGGGGGCGGCCCGGCCGAGTACGAGAGCTTGTCGCTGGAGATGTTCATGCTGGGCTATTTCCGCATCTTGGAGCAGGAGCTGCCCCCCGAAGAACGCCGCGGCCGCCACCTGCTCTGCTTCGAGGTGTTCGAGCAGCTGGGTCGGCACGGCTGGCGGGCGGTGCGCGCCTTCCACCGCGCCGTCACCGACGAGATCGCGGCTGGGAGGCGCAGCTGGCGCGACGGCTTCGACGACATCAAGGCACGGTACTTCGGGTCCTCGCAGAGCCCGGCCCGGCGGCCGGGGAAAGCCAGGGAGGATGGGGAGGAGATTTGCCGCTACATCGATCGCAGCTTCGCCTTTTGGAAGGAGAGAGAGGCCGAGATCTTCAGCCTGGAGGACTGATGCCGGCGGGCTGCGGAGTGCTGTGGAGGCCGCGGGATGCAATAAACACCTTCTCGGTTCTCTTCCAGCTGAGCGAGGTTTCCCGGGGCGATGGAGAAAGCTGCTGAGCGAGGGGGCACTTCGATTACCCCCTTCCCCGGGTCGGGTATCTCAGTCCCCGGCTGCCGCCGCGTGTTTGCAGCCGTCGCGGAGTGAGATAACGGCCTATATTTACACCGGCAGTCCCGGCCGGGGGAGGGAGGAGGGGCATCGTGGGGACCCCCGCCTACAGACAGGGCGGAGGGGGCTGCTGTGGGAGCGGGTACCCCCAGGCACGGCGTCCAGCCGAGCTCCGCACGAGGGGGAGACTTTACTAAAGGCAGCAGCGCCGCGGGGCGACGGGGATGGGCGGCGGTGCCGGCTCTGCCCGTGCGGTGCCTTTAAGAGCAGGGAGCGGTGTCCAGGTGCCGCCTAAAAATAGCATGTGGCCCCCCCGTCCCGGCTAAACCCGTGTCGCGTGGCGTGTCCCTGCCCAGCGCCGGGACGGTGACTGCTTCCTTCCCGCGGACCGGCCGGGGCAGTGGAGCACTGGTGAGAACGGGAGCGACTGTGCCGGGTGGGGGGCTCAACCCAACCCCAAATCACCCCCAAAAGGCCGGTCGCAGCCCCAGCGGGCAGCTGCGGCGTGGGGAGGAGAAAACGTGGCCTGGGAGTGGGAACGCTGCGGGATGCGCTTCTGCCACCACTGCTAACCGTGACTCGGGCGCTGGTAAAGCAAGGTGGGTGCTGGGGCAGGGGGAAAGGGAGACGCTATCGCCTTTTCCTGGCAGGGAAGCCCTCGCCTCGCTCTGCTCGGGTGCTGCCTGCCTGCCCGGCCCCGCGGCCATCCTCGGCACCATGGTGAGGAACGTGGACGACTTTGACTTCTGCCTGCCTTCCCACGCCCAGGGCGTGCTGGAGGGGCTGCAGCAGCTGCGCACCAACCCTAAACTGGCCGATGTGACCCTGGTGGTGGGCGGGCAGGAGTTCCCTTGCCACCGTGGTGTCCTGGCCCTCTGCAGCCATTACTTCTATGCCATGTTCTCCGGAGACTTCGCCGAGAGCATCGCGGCGCGGGTGGAGCTGAAGGAGGTAGATCCCAGCGCGCTGGAGATGCTGCTCAACTTCGCTTACACAGGGAAGGTCACCATCAACCAGGGCAACGTGGAGGGGCTGATGCGGACCTCCAGCCAGCTCCACTTCCCTGCTATCCAGAAGGTCTGCAGCCGCTACCTCCGGCAGCAGATGGATGCCACCAACTGCCTAGGTATCTATGAGTTTGGTGAGAGCCATGGCTGCCCTGAGGTCTCCTCCAAGGCTTGGTCTTTCTTGCAGGAGAACTTTGAAGCCGTCTCTCTGCAGGAGGAGTTCCTCCAGCTCTCCAAGGAGAGGTTGGCCATCTACCTCTCCAATGACCAGCTGCAGGTGCAGGAGGAGCGTAGCCTGGTCGAGGCTGTGCTGCGCTGGGTACGCCACGACCCGGGGCCCCGAGCCCAGTTCCTGCCCGAGCTGCTGGAGCTGACCCACCTGGTCTCGCTGCCCGACCAGTACCTGCAGAACCTACTTGCCACCGAGCCCCTTGTCCGTGACTCAGATGCCAGCAAGGCCCTTGTTGCCCGATCCTGCACCATGGTGGGTATCCCCTGCCCTCAAATTCCAGTCCCTGAGCCAGGAGGGAGGAGCCTGATGGTCCTGCCCTGGCCTCTACATCAGGGGCAGAGTAACACTGGTGCCCTGAAGAACGCCCCAACCCCACCACAGAAGCTGGAGGAGGTGCTGGTGGTGGTTGGCGGCCGCGTGCTGGAGGATGGCGAAGATGAAGGGAGGGAGCTGGAGATGCCATCTGCCTCCAGGAACTTTGCCTTCTACAACCCCAAAAGTAGTGAGTGCCCACCTCCCCCTACACTCTCCCCCATGTTAATTAACCCTCTGTCTACCCCAAAACCACCTCTTGACAAACCAGTGTCAGTTTGGAGGGGCACTGGTTGGGGTGGGGGATGGGGTTGAAACAGGGATGGCTTAAGAAGCGCCATTGCTGGCTGGGAGGTCATTGCTTGACTCTGCTGGGTTTCAGAGCGGTGGATGGCTCTGCCCGACTTCCCTGATTACAACAAATGGGGCTTTTCCCTGGTGACTCTGAACAACGACGTGTATGTCACAGGTAGGTGCCAGGGCTGCTGGTGCAGGGTGGACATCTTCAAGGAGCAGGGATGGATGACAGAGGACAAACATGTGAGCACGATGCACGAGCATGGGGCCAGGGGCTCCTCTCTGAGCAAAGTCCTCTAATTACTCCCCGCTTTGGCAAATCCGGACGCTGGCAAGAGATGCCCAGGAACAGCTGCACTCAGAGACGGCGGCCCATCTGACCTGTCTCTCCCCAGGCGGCTCCCGGGGGTCCCAGAATGATACCTGGTCAACGACCCAGGCGTGGTGCTTCTGCCCCAGGGACGGCCTCTGGAAGCCCATCACTTCCATGCTGAGAGCCCGGACAAACCACACCAGCGCTGTCCTCAACGGTGAGATCTACGTCATTGGGGGTAAGGCTGCAAAGACCCCGTGGGTGCTGCTGGGGCGGGGGTTCCTGGGTGGCCCAGAGCAGCGGGGTGGCTGCAGCGTGCCGTCACCCCTCAGGGACGACGGTGGACGTGGTGGAGGTGGAGCGCTATGACCCCTACAACAAGAGCTGGTGCGCCATCAGCCCAGCCCTCAAGTATGTGAGCAATTTTGCAGCCGCCAGCTGCTCGGGCAAGCTCTACCTGGTGGGCTCCTGCGCCGTCAAGTACAACGCGCTCACCCTGCAGTGCTACAACCCTGTCCAAGGTGAGAGTGCACCCTGCCACCATGACCCACCAACGCTGTCCTGGGGAGAGGGTGGTGAGGGGGGTCACCCCAGGCAGTTGGCCCCCCCTGTGCTTCCAGGCATGGTCCTGTGGGATGCGAGCGGGTGCTCACAGGGGGCAGTGATGGCTGCGGCACAGGGAACGTGGCTCCAGCAGGAGCACGGCTGCCTGCAGCACGGGCCTGAGTCGCAGACATCCGACACAGCCTGGACCTTGGCTTCAGTGGAGCGGGATCTCTGGGGCATAAGGGTGGGGGAGGCTGCCTGCCTTAGGAAGAAACTAACCCCCTGTGACAATGCCACCTCCTTAGGTAGCCTCTCCCCCATCCTGCAGCACCACTACAAACCATGTCCCCATTCCCTCCGTTTTTTATGCAAGACCCTCTCCTGGGGTGGGGACTGCGGGTGCCTGTCTGCCTGGCTGCTCTGCCTCCTCCCTTTCAAATTCCTCCTGAAATAGCCACGGGCTCGGCGATGCTTTTTTCGGTCCCTGGCAGCTGCATCGAGAGCCAAGAGTGGGGCGCGCTGCTAATGCCTGCTCCTTGCAGATTTGTGGAGTGTGATCACATCCCCCTTCATCCCCAAGTACCTCTCGGCCCCACGCTGTGCCACCCTGCGCGGGCTCATCTACCTCATTGGGGACAACACCAAGAAGGTCCACGTGTACGACCCGGAGGCCAACATCTGGCAGAAGGTTGTGGGATGTGGGGCCAGGCACACTCACCCTCCCAGGGAGGTGGGGAAGGTTTTCTCACCTGCTCCCCATGGGTGCCAGCACCCCTTCTCCCTCCTGCCCACTCATCCTTTGGCTCTGTTAACTCCTGCAGAGCTGGGGATGCCCCAGTCCTTCCCCTGCTCCCCCATCACTCCTGCACTAGGCACCAGGGGCCCCCAAACCTCACAGAGAGAGGATGGGGCAGGGAGACACATCTGGTGGATAGATGTCCTCTGCAGTGGGAGTGGGAGGTCACCAAGGAGTCCCTGAACATCTCACCCTGTCCCTCAACACAGGTGCAGCTCCTGCACGTGCTCCATGAGAATGGAGGGATGGTGGCACTGGGTGACCGTCTCTTTGTCACCGGCGGCCACTGGAAGGGCATGGATGGGGACTACCGTGTGGAAATGGAGGTGTATGACTGCGCCAAGGACCTCTGGACACGGGAGGGCTCCCTGCCCTGCCTCTGGCTCTTCCACAGCTCCTCCTCCATCTTCATTGACACCTCCAAGTGGACAGAGGCTTTCCAGGGTGACCAGGGGTGGTAGGAGAGCCTGTTGCCCTATGCAGCCACGCTCCCCTCTCGTGTCTCCTCGCTGCTTCTTCAGCCCTGTGAGGGGGGGAATGGAAAGCCCTCTGCCAGGCTGGCTGGGGCAGCAGGAGTGTGCTTCCCCACCACTGCAGGCTTTTCTTTATAAACATGCTTTGGCTAATGCTCTCTTCTTTTGGCTTGTGGTTTGTTTTGTTGGTTGGTTGGTTTGTTTTATTTTTTTTTTAGAACTGCCTTTTTCCCCCCTCAAAAACCCTAAAACTTTCAGGGTCTTACATAGCCTCCCAAAGTGTGGTTCATCCCATCAAAGTCAGATGTTGCTGCTTGGGGGGCCATGGTATCTTTCCCCATTCCACTGCCAGGCAGCATGGAAAAACCCAAGTGGGACCAGGGGAATCTCTTGCCCAACACCCAAAGCTCTCCGGCCCCTCACTGGCTAAGATTTAAGCGTCAGACCCGTCCCAGTGCCCCGTGGCACAGAATGACAGGAGATAAGCCACGTTTTGGATGCTTTGTGTCCTCAGGTGGCCCAGCAGCCTGTGGTGGGGTGCATAATCCTGGTTTCCCTCCTGTGAGACGCAGCATGCACCTCAGGGAAGGGATCAATGCTCATGGTGAAGCAGCCAGCACTTGGATGCCTCCCTGCTCCTGGTGCGGTGACTGCTGCCCCTGTCCCGTCTCTGCCGGCACCGCTGGTAGAGGGACGGGCGAGGCTTCCCCGTCGGCCAAGCCTACAGCCAGTTTAGCCGTCCCGCCTTCGGTCGTTCGTTATTTTAGAAACGTTAAACATGCCCAGGGCGGGGTGGGCACTCCCCCTTCAGGAGCCCCGCGCTGCTCCCCACGGCCATGCGGGGTTTTAAACGCGAGGGTGGTCCCCAGGGCGAAGCCCGGCAGTGGGGCGGGCCCGAGGCGGGGCCGGGACCGGGACCGCGACCGCCCTCCCGGTAGCGGCGGCGGCGGGATGCGGCTGGCGGGGCTGTGCCTGGCGGGGCTGTGCCTGCCGGGGCTGTGCCTGGCGCTCCTCTGTGCCGCCGGCACCGGCGCCGAACCCCCGCGGGCAGCTCGGGAGCGGCCGCCGGGCCCGGGAGCAGCTGCGGGACGGGCGACGACGGGACGCGGAGGGCCGGGGTCGGCCGGCGTGGACCCCCGGCAGGCGTGGATGCTGCTGGCCGGGAGCCCCGGGCGGGGGAGCGGCGGTCGGGCCCGCGGCGGGGCGGACACGGGGGCGCGGGGCAGTGCGCCAGGGGCTGCCCCGGAGCCTCCCGCCGCCTCCCGCGCTGTGCCCCCGGAGCTGCTGAGGGAGCTGCAGCTCCTGCTCAGAGGTACCGGGGCGGGAGCGGGGGCAGCAGGGCGAGACACGGCAGGGCTGGGCGGCAGAGCCAGGAAAAGTAGAGGTGCTTTCCTAACGCGGTGGGCTTTGGGGTCAGGAATGGCAAAGGAGCAGGCAAAGGTGCAGAGGACAGCCTGGGAAGGGTGTAAGGAAGAGGAAGAGCGCAGCCCCCAGGCGGGGGCCCACCATCGCGTGGAAGCAGCCTTCCACTGCCGGACGCGCGAAGACATCTCCGTGGAGCAGAGAACACGACAGGAGCTGCGGCTTTTCTACATCGTTAGTGCCCAGCCTGCCCCTCTTCCCTGCCTGCGGGGACACCTGCCCAGGCACAGGGGCTCCTTCTCTAACTCCAGCCATTCCCTGTCCCAGTCTGAGAGGGAGGAGCAGTTTCACCGCGGCCCGGGGCTGAACCTGACCAGCGGGCAGTACACAGCCCCCACCGCTGGGTACTACACCTTCACCACCACGCTGCACATTGGTGAGCCCTTGGGCAGCCCCACGGCCCTGGCGGGGTGGTCTGGGATGGCTCTCACCCCCAGCTCTGTCCCAGTGCACAGGGAGCCGCAGAGGAAGAGGCAGCTGTGCCGGGGGACACGTCTGCGTGTGCTGATCTGTGTGCAGTCCCACTGCCAGCACAACAGGTATGGCAGGGCAAAGCCAGGGACCCTGGGCCAGGGAGAGGGGAAGGAGTCCAGCATCCCTGGGAAAGGAGGGGTACGCTCTCCCCAGCACCACCCTCCCTCTTCTGCAGAAATTTGGAGACTTCGTCCTGGCTGGAGAGCAGGGGTGACCTTTTCACCATCTCTGTCACTGGAGTCCTTTACCTGCAGGTTAGTTGTGCCAGCACCACTGGGGACAGTACTGGGCAGGAAGGTGCCTTCCGTGGCCCCAGGCTGGGCATCAGGACTGCTTCTCCAAGCCTCAGGGACACTCAGGGCAGAGGTCTGCTGATGCACTGTAGCACAGACCGTGACTAGGCTGTCCTAAAGCCTTGTGATGTTCTTTTCCCAGAAAGAAGGGTGGGGGCAGCTCCTCCACCTCTCAGATGCTTGCACACAGGAGAGCTCTCTCCTGGGCTCTGCCAGGCCGTGGCTGGTGCCCAAGGTAGGTGTCCCAGCCCTGCTAAGCCCCCTCTCTCTCCCCCCAGGCCGGGCAGTATGCCTCTGTTTTTGTGGAGAACGCTGCAGGCTCTCCCCTCACTGTTCGAAGCGGCTCCGATTTCAGCGCCGTGCTGCTGGGGGTGTGAAGAGGCACCGGGCAGGGGCACTGAGCCTGTGCCAGGAGCAGCCAGACCCTTCCCTCTGCCAGCCACCATCGCATCTCCCCTGCTCAGCACCGAGCCCGGGGAAGTCCATTTGCTCTTGCAGGAATTGCAGTCTGGTCCGATACTGCTCGTGCTGCAGAACCAGCTGAAGATGAACAAAAGATCATGGAGAAGATGATGATGATAATAAAACAGCCTGACAAGGACCTAAAGGCATTCACTTTTAACTAAAGGCTAGGCCTGAAAATTTATCTTGGGAAATGCTGCTGACAGTGGCAGCAGAAGGCTGCCTTCTCCTCAGGGCTCAGCTTCCACCATGCCTGGGACAAAGCCCCCCACCTCCATTTTTGCCCTGAGTGGACTTCCCTCCCCTGCCAAACCAGATTACGGATCACTTTAGCTGCCCTGCAGTGTGTGACCAGTGAATGTTTGCTGGCAGAAGCAAACATCCTTCGCACTAATCACTAAAGCAATGTCCCAGTAACGCGGCACATCCGACTAAAGTGAATTCTTGTGCCACGGCTTTCCCCGCCCGGCATTCCCTGCGCGTGGCACGGGGCCCAGGCTGTGGGCAGCACAGATACGCTCTTTGCTCCGGCCCCGATAGCTGCCTGAGCTGGAGAGGGGCACAGGGCTACGTGACTGAGCAAGGGCTGCACGAGGAGGACCCGGCAGTTTGATTTCTTAGTAGCACTTAGTACTGGGCAAGTTGTGCCAGCAACACCTCAAGATAGCCTGAGCTGCACCCAGCCCCACCTTCCCCCAGGGATCCACGCACACAGGCAGGAGGAGGTATCTTCTCAGTGCTGAACCTTGCTCAGCAGGGCTTTCCTGGCCCTGCCAGCCCCTCTCCACAGGCTGCATCTCAAGGAGCCTGGTGAAGCAGCTGTTGCAGCAGTTTGTGGGTAAGGGTGTTTGGATCTGGGGAGGAGGGGGCAAGGCTCCGGCTGTACAGTCTGAATGCTGACTTCTCCCTCAGGGCAAAGACAACTTCTATCTGAAAGCAAAGCTGTGCTTCTCCCTCAGCTGATATCCAGCAGCGATGAGGCCCCTGCAGCTCTTGCCCAGCCGAGGAGGTTGGCACTGGCAGCACCTCCCAGTCCCCACGCATGATAAGGCAAGGCAGCCTCACTCTGATCAGCTGCCTCTCTTCCTACTGCACACACCTGAGGAGGTACAAAAGGACTCACTGTCCAAGAACAAGGCTTGCCCAGCTCTAAGCTGTCCTGTGCCCGTGAGGTATCAAGAGCCCGGCGCACTCAAACACAAAACTGAAAGAGCTGATTAAGCTGGAGATACTAGAGGGGTAATTTAAGTATTGGGAGGGGACAGAAGCTCAGTCAGCTCCAAGGGAGAACTGTACACAGAGCACCTGCACATGGGCCACCCTGAGGGGTGATCTTGGGAGCTCTCCTCAGTAGCAGGATGCTGCTCGAGCACTGAGGCAAGGAGAGTGCATTTTCAGGAAACCCGCTGCAGACCCCACCCTACCAGGAAATGCAAGCCAGTAATTTTTTTACTTCCACTAAAGCTGGGGCTGAACCTGCCTTTCTAACTGTTTGGCTATTCCCAACCATGATGAGACCTGGCCCACAGCACTTTCTTTTCCCCTTTGCCCTGAAAAATGGACATTTTACAGAAATTACTATTAACCGTAACAACCACTGTTGTGCCATAGTGCTGCATATTCTGATCCTAACTGGAGCTGTGCTTTCTGAATTCTTCCTAAAGGGAGGGAAAGCAGCATTGTAGGAGGAGGGAGGGGAAAGGAAGACAGTCAGAGAAGAACAAGCTGACATTCCTCTCATCAGCTTGCGTTGGAATGCAGAGGGGCCTCCTGGAGGGAGCCACAGAGCTGGGAGCATGGCCAGAGCCCTCCCAGTGCAAGAGGTAGAAAAAGGGAGAGGTGAGAAAGGAGGGCAAGTTGCTCTTCTGAGATGTGCCATCAGGGTTTCTTTCGCTACACAGTCTGAAGCACTTCTCTGCTAACCCTATCTGGGCTTTTGTGAGGAGAAGCAGCAGAGTGTGTTGCTAACAAAGGGATTTTTTCTCAGCTCATCCTGCAGTGCAACCTTACATCAAAGTACACAGGAATGGCTGGGAGCAGAACAAGCTGGCAGAGGGCAAGCACTACCCAAAATCTGTGCTGGATGCCCAGTTCCTTCCTCAGTCCTCTGCAGGAGATGTGGAGAGTCAGTGTGTGCCAGGCTGCTTCAGCCTAACCCTCAGCCTAAGCCCAGGAAGTGTAACTGACTAGTGCTGGAGCAGAAATCCATGAAAGATGGTCAACCCACCTGTCCAAACAACAGGACAGCTGTTGTATGCTCCACGAAACAGACAGCCCAGGATCTGGAACCATCTCCCAAAGTTCTGGGAATGCAGATAACAGAAACAAGCCTTGGAAGCCTCACAGCCCTGCCCAGGGCTATGCCCAAAATGGCAGATATCACTGCACCGACCTGCCCACCTCCCTGGGACTGCAACTGGGGGGGCAAGAAGATTGTGCAATTAACCCCCATGCTGACCCCTTGCTCACCTCCTTCACTGCCCCAGTTCACCCACAGCACGGGAAAGATACGTAATCAGAAATGCAAGTGCTTTGGTCCAATCCACTTAGCTTTCTTTCTGTCATTTGGTCTTAAGCCAAAGTTGCCCTGGAAAGCAGCACCCTGTCTGTCTGCAGCAGCAGCTGGTAGAGGCACTGGGCCAGTGATGGGATACCGGACACTTATTAGCAACAAGTAGCTAAAACCTGAGATGCAGGCTCTGTGCTTGTCTGTGCTATCTGAGGAGCAGGCTTGTAGCTCAGCTGCCTGGCAAGTCTATTTGCTGAAAACACTTTTCCCCAAAAATACCAGGAGCAAACTCCAGCCACCTTTTCCATACCAGCACTGGGGTAAGACTCCAGCACGTTCTGCAAGCAGAGGGCAGGCACAATGCTGCTCTGCAAGTGCTGTTTGTGTCCCCTCACCTGCAGGCAACCTCACAGCCCAGCTTCAGAGTCAAAAGATTTCCTTCCCAGCACAAAGAGGACAGCCCACATCACACCCCAAGCCAGTGCCTGCAGTACCACACAGTCTGTCCAGGTACAGCCTGTCCAGGAGCTCCCCCGGAGCCCTAAGAATTCAGGACTCTCCCCAAGCCTCGCACAAAGGAAATGGACAGCAGAACTGCCCCGTTTCAAGCAGCTGGCAGAGCTCATGCCCCCAGATGCCTCTTGCCAGCAGCCCTGCCAAATGGGTTTACTGCGTTTGCCGAGACATTCACAGAGGGTTGACAGGAGACGTCTGCACGGGCCGATCCACATCGGCAGCCACTCGGCAAACCTCGCTGGCTAAGTGAGCTAAGGCTATTAGAAAAAAAAAAAACCAACCAACTTTATTTACACTGAAGAGCAGGACCCTCCCTCCCTCGGCCTCTTATGCACACAGACAGACCTCTCCCTCCCCTTCCGCGCGCCGCACCTCGTCCCTCAGCGCTCTATCCGCACCACCACCACCGTGACGTTGTCTGCCGAGCCTCGCTGCACCGCCTTGTTGGCCAGTCTGTTACACGCTGCTTCGTAGCGGGCGTCTGCTTCGAGCTTCCCTTCTCTCATCTGGATGTTCTTATCCTGTTGGGACAAGGAAACGCCACAATGATTGCTGTAGGCGCAAGCGGGTCGTATTTTCGGAGCGTGGCGAAGCAAAACAAACACAGACAAGGTGGGGAAGTCTGTTTGATGCCCCCCCTGCACTGACAAACCCGGCCCCCACACTGCGTTCTTCTCACCTCCAGGCAGGACACAATGAAGTTCACAGCTTCTTCTGGTGTAAAGACTTTAAAGAGGCCATCACATGCTATCAGAATGAACCTGGAAATCAAGTGGAGACAGGTTCCAAGGCTTAATCTTTGGCTCCCCGGCTACGGCAAAATCCTTCCAATTTATTTTATGAACATCCACACTCCAATGCAAAGGAAAGATGCCATAAAACTTATCTGAAAATCCTTCAGAACCTACTATTCATGGAGCTGAGCCAATTCAAAATACAGGGCAAAGAGCCAGGCAACTAATGTATGACGTAGATCAGGACACCCTGGCAGTCCTACCAACACCAGCAGGATCACATGCAACACCCTGCTGGAAAGTTCCACTGTTTCTCTAAGAACTGCTTCTTTCCTTTGAGTCTTTTTCATTCACATATATTCCCTGTGAAGCAGCTAATGCAAGGAAACAGAGAAACACAGCTTAATCCTTTGTGTGCATTGCTCTGAAGCCTTTACATTTCTACACTTCTGAAGTATGTGCTAATTTAAATACATCATAAATTCAAAAGAAAAGCAAGCAGAACTGTAATTGGAAAACTCTGACACAAAGTATTGCCACAGGCAGCAAAAGGTTGAAGGGATACAAAGCCCAAGGCAAGGACAGCAATCCTAGCAGCGATCCTAGGATGGGGCAGACAGCTCACTGTGCACAGGGAACTGTATTAACCAGGAGCCCTGACCAGAGTCACCAGACAAGGAAAACTACAACCAAACCAGAGGTCTGCACACAGCTCTGAAAACATCCTTTCAGAGCTGATACTCAGAGTACCTTTAGAAATATTTTAGTGGATCCCTTGATATGGAACTCTAATCTCAGAGAAAGCAGCAGTACTGGGTTACACTCTCACCTCTGAGAGCCTGCAGGGCCATAGTGATATCAAAGCTCACTGCAATTTGTCACTGCCAATCATACTACAGAAAAGTATCTCAAATCTTCAGGTATCAGAGCTGAATGTGATGGTATTTATGGGCACTACAGCTACTAGAAACAACTCTTGGACAGGACGGACTTCTGAGAACTCAAGCCTTAACCAACTGCCTGAACACTGGTGTGTGAACTTAGAGCACAAAGAACATCTAAGGCTCATGCATGCCAGTGATTGCTATGAGGCTGATTCCTCCAACAGGAGCCTTCACAGTATCTTGGCAGAGCAGCAACATTATCCCCCTGTACTGATAAGGAACAGGAGCAGAGAGACACCAGCAGTAAGAGCATCCTCTAATCCTGGGGATCAGTCTGAAGAGCCTTGGCCCTCCCAGCAGAGCAAACAGGGTTGTGCAGCTTGTGCTACTTGTGCTGAGCAGGGGTGGGACTCAGCCAACCCCCAGGGCATGGGCACACTTTACCTGTCGTTGTGTGTGAGCTGGCAGCGTTTGATATCTGGCACGGAGATGACACCGCAGCGTTTGTACTGGCCGTCCCCAATGGAGCGGGAAACCTCCAGCACTCCCAGGACTCTTCCGTCCCTGCACAGGGAAAGGAAACACTGAATAACCCTCCCCACACACGTGTATCTTTGCTGCACTGATGGTGACACCTCATGGTGCGTTCAGCTGCCTCATACAAATAGTGACCCACTTGCCCAGCAAGTTCAAATCTTCCCTTCAAAAGTCTCCTTCCCTTTCTGTATGTTTGTGTGAAGCTCTGGGAAACAAGTGCTGAGATGGAAATGAAGTCAGGAGACTTCAAGGCTGTTTTCTCTCTCCCTGTTTTAACTCAAGTCCTGCTTAGTCTAGAAAGCTGAATTCCCAGAGGCATAGGTTTGAATACAGAGATTATTTTTTGGCAAGATACCTGGCAAACTACACTTCAGTAGAAGCACAGAGTGGCAGAGGCAAGAGCAGATTTGAAGACAGCAGCCCCCCCCTGTGCCTTGCCTATCAGGACACCAAACCCTAAAGACTGGCTTGGCTGTGGGCAGTCCCCAGGAGTGAAAACCATGGCACATTCTCCTGATCACCTGCCCTTTGGCACCAACCAGTTCTGTGAAACACAAGTTACAATCCTCCTTAGGCATCAGGCCTGGTTTTCTGAACTTTTTTAATTAACCAAGCTCCCAGTAGGAACAGCTTCCCACACTCCACCTTTCCAACAATCTAGCATCTTCTCCTCAAAAAGGCTCTTCTGTGCCCTCTGGGAATACACAAGCTCATTCATCTCATAGTCCAAGCAACCCCGCTTGAGATAAAAGGAGCAAGGCACGTCACAGAGAAGAGATCTGATGCTTACACACTTTGTGACTTATCTCTTGGGTCCAAAATATTGAACTACAAGCAGTGGGAGAGGTTCCCAGGCAGTCAGGGACCAGTTCTGAAAAGAGCTAACAGCAGCAGCACGTGCTCTCCAGTGATAAGGGGAATAAAGCGCTCCAGACACGGCAGCATGACAGAACTGAGCCCACCCCTCCCCACCCCACCCTGGGGGCCATTCTGCTTCCACAGATGATACTTCACCTGCACTGAATCCTCTCTTTGTAAGGATGCCATGAAATCAAAGAAGGGAGAGAACCTAGCCAGGGAAATCAGACATGGCTGCTGTGTTTGGCAACAGCTCCCCTAAGAGCCCAAACTCCTATCTGCACAGGAACATTAGGGTTCTCACTCCAGAAACCTCCCTCCTACTGCAGGCAGCCTCAGGCATCAGCTAACCTCAGCTCTGGGGGGCAGCACCAACTGCCATCGAGGGCTTCTCGTGCCCTCCATCCCCACTCTCACAGGACAAGCTGAGAGAAGTCATGATGCAGGCAAGGCAATGACTTCTGTTCAGCATCACAGTGCGCAGAAAGCAGTAACTTCTTCAGCAATCCAGTCCAGGCCTGTAGGTCCAGGTCTTTAGGTGAAGCTTAAGCATGTCCATGCTGGTGTGTCCCACTGCCAGGCTTTCACATGGGTCTTGCCTCGGCCATCGTAAGCCTCTGGGAAACCAGCCCTCAAGAACCAACTCCAGCCACCAAATCCTGACGCACCTCAGGCACCACTGTGCCTCCCACGGGCAGGAATAGATTCTCTCCAGGCTCTCACCAGCATGCAAACTGGGCTCAGGAAACTGCAATAACCCAGTGCTCAGGCCCAATATTAGGCCAGGGTTTAGATTTGCTCACCCACACCCTTCAGGCACTTACCTGACGTTGCCCCCAGCCTTCTGTATCCGCATGCGCTCCTCGTATTGGGTGGGGTTGTGCTCTTTGCTGAGGCTTAAGGCTGTGTGCTTCTGACTCTCCTCATTGTAACGACACAGAATCGCCTGTGCTGACAGAAGACCAGCATAAGTAAACAACAATACAAGGGCAGCAACAAGAACTGGAGAGAAAGCCCCAGGTTGTAGTGAATGGGGCTACACTGGGCTAGAGGTGTTCCTCAGGGTTCAGTCCTACTGAATGGGAGGTGCTGTTCAGTACTTCTGTCAGTGATCTGGATGCAAAAGTTGAACGTACCACTAGCAAGTTTCCTGATGACAAACTGGTAGTGCTGTTGAGTCTGGAGAGACAACAGGCCTTGCAGAGGGATCTGGATAGATGGATCATCAGGTAGTTGTCAGTGGCACGAAATTTAACAAGTCCAA
>JAWWES010000011.1:21847938-21882605 GCA_035583135.1 Lophotriccus pileatus | reverse complement strand
AGCCCGCCGCGCGGGGCCCGCCTCGGCCGGGGGCGAACGGGGCCGGGCCGCGGGTCGGGGCCGCCCGTCCGTGCTGCCGGTCCGTGCTGCCGTCCGGAGCCGCTGGAAGGTGCCGCCGGTCGGTGCCGCCGACCGGTACCACCTCCCCGTCCCTGCCCCGCCCCTGCCCTTGCCCCGCCGAGCAGTGCCCCCTAGCGGCGGCACGTGAGGCCCGGCGCGGCCCCGCCCCGCCCCGCCCGCCCCCCATCCCCGTCCCCAGCGAGGAGGTTCAGCCGCACGTGGGATTTGCGTTAAATGCCACATTTATTTCAGAACCGAACAAGCCTCACGCGCGCACGGACGGCCGGGACCCGCGGTACCGCCACACCTCCCCCCCCTCCCCACCCCGCCGGGAATCGAAGGGCGGGCAGTGCGGCCTCCCTTCCTCCCTCCCTCCTCCTCAGGCCCGGCCGGCGCGCCGGTGCCCGCCTTCCGTGCCACCGCTGCCCTGTGGAGTTTCCTTGCCGGTGGGGCTCCCAGTCGTGCCTAAACCTCCGTTTTGTGTTCCCTGTCCCGGGGTGGTGGTGGTGGTGGAGGGGGTGGGTGCCAGGGTCCTGACCAGGAGCGCGGTGCTGGCCGGAGTGCGGCTGGTGAGACGGCAGGGGTGGCCCGTGTGCCAGGGGACAGGCACGGCAGCATCTGGCGGGCAGCCCTGTCTCCTCTGGCCCTGACCCCCAGCCGAGCCGTCTGCTCTGCAGGTTTGCTGGCCTCAGGCACGGTTCGGCTCTGGCTAGAGGAAGCCCTTCCCTTGGCTGCATCTCGCCTGCGGCACAGGCAGCACGGCCTGGCCCTGGCCGGTGAACCTGTGTCTGGTCCCTGACAGACACGGGTCCCATCTCTGCCAGAAGCTGCCTCCACGGTGGAAGAGCCTCCCCTCGCCCCTCAGGCACCCGCTGTTGCCATCCTTACCCCCTTACATTGAAATTTGGGATGGTACCAACTAGTCCTTGTCCAGGGCGTGGGAGCCAGGATGCCACAGGCTGGGCCCCTGCGTTGCCCCAGCCCAGCCTCTCTGTGCCTCTAGGCTGGCACTTCTTCCTCCATAAAGGGCATGAGTTGGCCTCCAGGTCTCTAAAATGGATCGCAGGGAGGAAAATAGCCCAGTTTGATGGGGAGCTATCCTGGGCGGGGGAGCAGGGCTGGAACGAGCAGCCCCACTGCAGCTTAGGGCTGTAGCGATGGGGTGAGACGCCCAGGGAGCTGTGGTGAGACCAGGCAGAACTAGCGTGTGCTCAAGACGAATCCCCAAGCCCTTTCCGTGCTGTGAAACCCAGGCTGAGGAGCACCTGCCATGCAGTGAGGGGGGCCTGTGCAAGCCTCTGCCCGCCTGCCATGTCCCCGCCTGTCCGTGCCCCCCACAACACAAGTGCTAACGAGAAGACAGCACCACGTCCAACACACACACACACACACACACACACACCCCACAGGCAGCGCAGGGAGGTGCGGCAGAGCCGGGGCGCGGCCGTGCTGGACGAGGGACAGCAAAGCCGGGGGGGTGCCTGGGAGATGCTCGCCTTCCCGCCTGGAGCTGTGCTGGACCGCTGGCCACTCGGGAAGCCCTGAATGAAAACATCTGCCCATGGGTGAGAGACAGGAGAAGGGAGAGAGGGAGAGCTGCTGCTGGAGGAGGTGGGAAGCAGTGATGGCTGGAGAAGGTCTTTTCAGCAAAGACACCTCTGACATGGGAAGCCCCCAGATTAATGTGCTAATGGAGGCAGGGTGGGGGGAGGTGGGTGTTCGCTTCTGCAGTAGAGGAAGAGGAGTGAGAAAACACCAGTTACAACACAAAAAAGAAGCCCCACCCTGACACACACCGGCCAGCCTCTCCCCTGCCCCTTTGGCCTGCTTTGAGCCTGTTGTCCTGTCGGGAGGAGAAGGGATGTGCAAGCCCTTTTGGGGAAGGGCAGTGAGGATCCTGTCAGTTGGGATGGTCGTTCCTAGCCCCAGCTCCTAGAGAATTTTCCCATTCCACCTGAACCTCCACACTCCCTGTGGGGATGGGACCCTTGGCATCCTGCCTAAGAGTGGGAAATCCCTTTGGACAAGACACCCGGGCTGGGATAGTGGAGGTGGCCCGTGTTCTTTTGGTTGGAAGGAGTAGCCCAGCAGGGCATGGCAGGCAGAGCCATTCCCAGAGCTCTCCTTTTCCCTCCAGTAGGACCAAGCTTGAAAGGGCGGTGACCCATCTGCATGGATGTGGGTGCCTTGGCCAGCTGGCACGGCAGGCTCCTCCCTCCCAGAGGGAGATGGGCAGGTAGGAATTGCCTTCTTTGAGTGGGCTGTCCAGCCACCGCTCGGGGGAGAAGTTGTTTAAGCTGAAGGGGAGGGCAAAGCAGATGGTTGGGGAAGGGCAGGGAGCACGGGTAAGAGCTCCGCTGCCACCGGGCACAAGCCAGGGATGTCCCGGCAAAGGCATCTCCCCAGCCCACCACCAAGGCTCTCCCCTGTCTGGGGGAGGCATTGCCAAGGGGCCAGGACTCAATTTATGGGGTTTTTGTGATGTAAATAGAAATAAATACTTTATAAATATAATCTTAGAGTACTGACACCTGATCTTAGTCTGCTGTCTCTTGCAGAAATACCAGTAAATTAGGAAATCCTAAACTGCCACTTTCCCTTCGCCTGGGGGCAATTCCTCCTGCTCTCCCACCTCTGAGCTTTACTGAATCCCCACCTCTGTAGATCAAAGACCAGCTTTTAGCCAAAACTACCCTCCTCACTCCCTCCCCACTGATAGGGACCTTTTTGGAGCGTTAGATGGTGTGGTATGAAGGTCACCCATGGGAGGACAGGCGGAAGATGGCACGCGCACAAGGAATCCTGCCCAGGCAGGTCCAGGCTTTTGCAGCTACAAACGGAAGTGAGTTTCCCCTGTGAAGGTGTGAATCGAGACAGATCCTTCCATGGAGCAGAGAGCTGGGGCAGCAGATGGTGTGAGAGATCAGACATTAACATGGGGAGTCTTCAGACAGAATCAGCTATCTTGATCCTGTTGGCAGACGGATGAGGTGGAAGGTGTTTTTCAGGTTAGATTCTCATCTGGGCTGTTCTCCTTCTGGACAGCTTGGATCTGATTTGGAAAACAAGGAACAAAAGGTGTTAGGGTTGTGGACGAGGAGAGGTGTGGACTCCCAGGTTTAGTGTCCTGCCGCCAGGCTGATGCTTGAATCCAGGCAGAACTGGAGGGACACAGAATTAATGTCTCTTTAGCCGGAGCATGCACATTTCTATGCGTTTACTCCTATTCCCCTAGACCTGCCACTTAAGATGCTCTCAAGAACTCCCTGAGATGGTCTTGTTGAGGAATGAACACATTTAGTGCAGGTAGCCCAGTGTGCAGCTGCAGGTCGAGCTCTGCGGTGAGAGGCCGAGATCTGCTGACCCTGTGCATAACAAAGGACATAGGGACCTGTGGCCAGGGGGGTGAGGGACACTGACACTCACAGGAGGAGCTGAGGAACCCAGACCTTCATGCCTTTGGACTCAAAGGGTATAAAAGCCCAGGGTTTCCTTTGTTCAGGGTCCCTCCTTGGAGGCACCCAGTTCCGGCTGCTATTTTGTTATTGCATCACAATTAAATTATTTGAAGGATAGAGATGTCTGAGATTCTGCTGTGGGAAACCGGTGACTGAGCCGGTGAGGAAAGCCTGTCTGACTGTGTGTGGTGAGTGTAGGAAGTGAAGCAAGGCCCCTTTCAGCTCACTGGAACCTCCCACTGCGAAGGGCTCTCAGTGCCAGGTCAGCTGGTGCAGGTGTGACTTCCGGAGTGGCTCCTGGAGGGTCAGACAGGAAGGTGTCTTTAACAGCCTCAAAAACTCTGTGAGATGGTCTCAACAACAGTGACAGGCCAGTATCCCTACCACCAGTCATGGATGTTGCTTTGAACTCAGCATTACAGTGCCTCTGTACCAACTGGGTTTTGGCCCTGGGCTGAAACATTTAAATGTGGAGGAGCTGAAAACAAAATGAATATGTTCCACGTTTTGCCAGCTGACAGCCCATCTGGGCACAGCTCTGCAAAGGAGATGCTCCCCAGACCCGTCTGGGGGCTGCATCAGGGCGAGCACTGGGAGCAGGGTAGGGAGCATGCTTGGCCACCCACAGACCCCCACCAATGGCTTCTCTGCACCCTCCTTCCCCCCCCGTGCCCGGTACCTTATGGATCCAGCCAGGAGAGGGTTGAAGGCGTAGAGCCAGTCGTGCATGTCTTTGTCACTGCCCGCCTGCAGCAGGATGCCCCGGTGCTCCGTGCACACCGCAAACGTGTTCGGGGTCTGCCGTGGGAGAGCCGGGGCTGAGTGCCTCGCTCAAGGGGGTGCGTGCAGCGGGGCTGGCTCGCGGTGCCCTACCTTGAGCATGGCCTGCTGGTCCTCACTGTACTCCACCTGGGCCTTGGAGAGGTTGAGTATGGCCCTCTCAACCGCATCCTTGTCCGAGTTGTAGATGTAGACGTATGGGCGCCGAACCACCACGAAGCGCTTCACCCACCCGTTGGTGTGGGGCTCCAGGAAGTGCAGGTAGCCCTTTTTGGAGACGATGGGGCTGCAGAAGGGACCAAGGTCAGGGTGGGATACAGACCACGAGGAGGTGGCAGTGGTAGGGCATGGTACTACCTGCTCATAGGCATTTCCCTCACTGGCTGCCCCGGTCACTCCTACCTGACTCGGATCTCCTGGATGTCAGGCACCAGCAAACGCTGGGGCTCCTTCTCCTCCTCAGGTCGGCGGGCTGGGGACTTCTTCTGCTCTCCTTCTAGCACAGGCTCCAGGTCGGGGCTGTCTGCCCTGGAGGAAACCTGCTGGGGTCTGGGGAAGGAGGAGAGGCTGGAATGTTGGAAGAGTATGACTGGGAAACATCCATAGGCCAGGACTGAGTCCCAGTGATACAGCTGCCCTACTTGGGGAATGCCACCAGAACCTCCTCGCCAGCTTCTCACCTGACTTCCATGGCATTGTAACGTCCTTCCACCAATGATGGGCAGGTCGAGGAGGGGGTGAGAGTGGTGACCCCAAGAGCTGACAGGGAGGGGTCTCTCATCAAGGTCACGGACATTTCAGACAGCTGTGGAGGAATGGAGATGTGGACTAGAGTTTCTGCACAAAGCCAGGCACAGGCAAAGGGCCAGGCTCTTGCTCATATGGGGAGAAGCAAGACCCCTGGCTGGCAGGATCCTCTCCTGGCACAGTCCTCAGAGCCACCAGCTCTGGGAATACCAGGGCAGGCAGAGGAAGCAGAGACCCCAGAGCAGGGATGACTTGTGCCACAGTACCCAACTGGCCCCTGTCCAGCCATTTCCCCAGGCACACATCCTTCCTGGCCCCCACAGGCCCAGCAGAGCCCAGGGCAGCAGTATTACCTTGCTCTCGCTGGCGCTGATGCAGACGTGGCTGTGGCTGTACTCCCTGTTGAAGGTGTGCGTGAGCAGGCGCAAGCACTGCAGAGAGAGGAGGAGGACAGTGGGGCACGAGGCACCTTCCTCCTCCCACTCCTCTTGGGCTTGCTGCTGCCACAACCCCCAGCCGCCCAGTGGAAGCCAATTCCTGGCTTCATCCCCACAAGCCGGGAATGCTGCAGGATGGTTGGTACCTTCACAGCCAGCTCCTTCTGCCTCTCGCTGGGGGTTTCGGGGGGTGAGGTGCGGCCCTCAGGGGCCCCGTCGGCAGAGAGTGGGGAGGAGACGCAGGAGGTGCTTCGGGACTCAGAGTCCTCACCGGAGCAGGGGGACAGGGTCTCCAGGCCCAGGCGCTGGGTCGTCTCCAGCTTCTCACGCAGTAGCAGGTAGTGCCTTGTCTTCTCCACCTGGGCACAGGCACTCAGGCTCAGGACTGGCCCCTTTCCCCCTCCCCAGGCCCCCTTAACCCCATCTGCTCATTAGCTGTGGGCCTGCTGGGATCTGGCTGGTGGCAATGCACTGGAGCACTGGCAGCACAGCCCTGCTCCTGCCTCCTCCTGCAACCAGGAGGGCTGTGACAATGCAGGGTGGGAAATCTCCGCAGCACCAGTAGGGCAAGGGGCTGCCGAGCTGCCAGTTGCACCATTTCAGCCCATTTCTAGCTCAGACTCTTACCTCTTGCAGGAGGCTGAGTTTCTCCAGCTCCCACTGATGGTCAAGGATGAGGCTGTCACTGCGGGGCCGCCAGCCAGCCAGGTTCTCCTCTCCCCGCACGTAGGCCACGGAGGTGTCCAGAACGCGCCGGCGCCGTCTCTGCATCCCTGCGGGCACAGACACGCAGCTGGGGGTGGGGGCAGACGCACAGCCTCCAACCCAAATGCCTGGCTGTGCCTCCCAGGCCCAGGTGAACGCCTGGGCAGAGGCGTGGCACCCACCTGGGCTGCCGGCATCGGCCACACGGCAGAGGCTGAGCTCGTAGACTCCGGTCACACGGTTGCTGTGAGCAAAGAGAGATGAAGCGTTACTGGCTCTGCCCCATCCCCACACGCCGGTTATTTCACCCAGGCTGCTGGGTGAAAGGAGAGCTCCAGTCCCTGGAGGCAGGAGCATCCCGGTACCTCTCAGAAGCCCGCAGGCTGCCGCTGCCAAAAAGATTGCGGATGGAGCGGGAGGCAGGAAGTTTGGCATCCCGGGAGTAGAAAACCATGCAGAAGTCTTTGGTGATGACGGCGGGCTGAGTACAGTTCTCCATCTGCAGCAAGGCAGGAGGGAAGGCATCAGGAGTGCTGCCCAGCAAATCTCTCCCACCCCCGTACCCAGCAGTTTCCACTCCCAGAGTTCCAGAGGGCCCCCAAGATACAAATTGAACCCTGCACTGCATAAGCACTGGCTTAAGAGGAGCTCATGCTGGCTGCACCCCAATGGCAGGGGAAATACCAGACTTTGTTGGTGTACAATGACCCCAGCCAAGGTCCTTGCCTCGATGTAGGCTGACAGGGTGATATAGATCTTCTCCCGGTACGGGGTGACACGGTTCAGCAGCAGAGAGTTGTGCATGGAGCTATCCCACGCCGCCTCAAACTGGTAGAAAGTCCTGCCAAAAAAACCCAGCAGGGCCGGTAAAACAACACCCCTGGAACCTCTGGTGAGCGAGCAAGCAAGGAGTTGCCATCGTCCCCCCCACAGCTCTGCAGCAGGCCTGCAAGGACACACAGACATGCATGTGCGGTGGGGACAGGTGGGGGCAGCCACTCCAGAGGACACAGGCTCAAAGCAAAGGGCACAAGGTGTGGTGGGAAGAGGACATGGCACCCTCGAAATGGCCAATGGGGTTTTGGGGAGGAGGGACCATGGGAGGAGTGGGGGCTCAGCTGGGGTGCAGGCAAGGCAGAGCAGGCTGGGAAGGCAAAGGAGGGCAAAGGAGGGTTCATGCCCCATCCCCGTGCTCAGAGCAGGGGGCTGCCATCCCCAGTGCACCCATGCCAGTCCCCACCCTCCAGCCTGGGGCACACAGCAGCCCTCAGCCCCTGCCAGGAGCAGCTGCTGCCATTCGGGTGACAATGGCCAAAAGGGAAAGGAGGGAGGATGCTCAGCACTGGGAGGCTGCTGCCAGCCCACCTCTGGGCGTGCAGCCCCCCCACCAGCCAGGTCCCTTTCCCCAGGGCTGCCCCTGTCTGCCAGCCCTGGGCCCCAGCAGGAAGCTGGGGACCATGATTTGGTGGCTGGCCCTTGTCAGGCTGTGTCCCCTGGCTCTTGGTCTGCCCTGATCGCCAGCCCCATTCTCACCCTGCTGCCTCAGGCCCCTTGCTGTGTCTTCCACGGCACCCAGGCTGAAAGAAGGAGCAGAGGACACCTGGTCCCACTCACCTATACATATGGGGTCCCGGAGAGGACAGTGCAGCCACCCAGAGCCAGAGTGGCAGCTGCCCTCCTTGGGTGGGCAGCCGAGGGTGGGGGAAGCAGGCAGAGCATGGGGGATCCCCGTTTCACCCCATACCGCACTCCAGGGCTCCCTCCCAGGCCAGCCCTGGCTTTATGGTATAGCCACTCCCCAAAGCCACCCAGAGCTGCTGCAGCCCTGGCTCTCGCCCAAGCATCCTCAGGAAGCCATGGCTCAACCATGCCTCACTTCAGCATGTCCCCAGAGCAGCATCCAGGTGGCTGAGGAGCAATTTTGACAAGAGCCAGGGCAGCCAGCAGGAGCAGGGAGAGGCTCTTAACTGTAAATTCCCTCGCTTTAGAAGAAGAGGGAGAGTGACGTTTTCAGAAGGTGTATGAAATACATAAAATCCCCTGGCGTGAGACAGAGCCAAGGCGAAGGATTGCTTTGCAGACACAGGTCGCTCGAGAAGAGAGCACTCCCCAAGGAGGAGGAGGAAAAGAGGAGCCTCAGGGGAGGGGCAGAAAGAGCAAAAAGCAAAGGGAGGAGGCAAAGGGGAAAGAGAAAAAAGCAGGAGGGACCAGACCGAGCAGGTGCGCGTGAAATACCTAGTGTCATTTCCCAGCGAAATGCTATAAGTGGAAGGCGACCCAAGGACAAACACACACACACATACACACACAGAGAAATGACAGGTCAGAAGAGCCCCTTTTGAAGGGACTCAACCCGTATAAGCACTGCTGGCCAAGGGAGCTCCTGCCTGGCTGGACCCCAAATGGGAACCCAAAAGGAGCTTGGCAAGGGCAGACAGAGGGTTACCCGCCTGTGTGGAGACCCTCAGCCTCCCACTTTCCTCACGGTCCAGCAGCTGGGAAGGAAGCACATGTGCTCCCTATCCCCTTAACCACCCTCATGCCGTCGCAGGGCAAAGAGCTCCCACCCAGCACAATCCCCTGGGACGGTGCCAGCTGTGGGGGAACAGCCGTCCTACCACCACCCACACAGCAGATGATTTCTTGGCCCATCCCTTGGTCCACAGGGGGACCATCACTGTGCTGAGAGACCATGGGGCAACCTCTCCTGCAGTGAGGGTGCTGTATTCACCTGGGAGGGGACAGCTGGAGGGACAGCTCTGCCCTTCGACACTTCTGAGCAGGACCAGCTTTGAGCTGCTGTAAGGAGGACAACCTCCCAGGCACAAAGTTATGGAGCCCACCAGAACTCAGAGCATCCCATCCCTTGTCTCCCAGGTACATCCCCCTCTTCTTCCGTCGTGGGGCACAGTGGTGAGACGCCCCCTCCTCCAGGCCCTCGGCGATGCTCCCATCCAGAAGCTGCTGGCACATCCCCAGCTCTGGCGCCTCTCACCCACACGCCACTCACCAGGCTCACCCAGCAGTCCCAGATAAAGCCTGCAGTTCTGGAGCAGCTGCTGCTCCTTCACACGGGGGTACAACAGTCTGTGCCGTGGTACGGGTGTGCACACCCACTGCCACGCCTGTGTGCACACCCACTGGCACTGCCCGTACGCCACACCTACACCCACAGCACAGCTGTCACGGGGTGGCCAGCTGCTGCCACACCACCTGCCATTGTCACCAAGTGCCCAGGAGAGGACAGGACATGCCCCAAAACTCCCATTGTCCACACCAGCCCTGCAGCTTACTCCAAGCGGCATCAGGGGCCGAGCTGGGGCTGGGGCAGGAGACAACGAGGGTCTGGCACGCCTGGTGCCATGTGCCAAAGAGATGGGAGAGTAGCGAAGTCGAAAAGCAAGAATAAAACCAAAATCAGGCAATGGGGACGCAGGCGTGCGAGGGTGAGCGGCAGCCAGCCAGAGCGTGGCCCAAACAAACAGCAAAAGGGGCCGAGTGAGCGAGAGGTGCCAGGGCAGGAGGGAGGAGGGATGGGGCATGTGGAGGGATGAGGGGCTGGATGTCCAAATGCTGCCTCCGGCGGGAGTGAGCGTGCCGAGGCAAGGCGGTAGAAAGAAAGAAAGGAGAGAAGAAGGGGGAGTGGAAAAAAACCCAATGGAAACAAATAATACCTAGGCATATCCGAATCAAGAAACTGCCTGCAAAAACACAAAACAATCACATGGTTAGTGTGGGCTCGGATGGGCAGCGGCAGCTGAGGAAAGCGAGGGGGGACACCAGGCACTGCCCCCCATGCCTCCTCTCTGGGGCCTCCTCTCTGGGCGCTCGAGGCAGGAATGGATGGGTGCTGGGGAGAGAGCTGGACCACTCCCCCAGCCTCCTTCTGAGGGGCTCCAGGGGACTGGGGAGGCTGCAGAGGGGGAGCTAGAGCTGCTCCAGGCGATGGAGGCTGCGTGGCACAAGGCAGCAAAGCGGGGAGCGCAAGCGGCTGGGAGGAGGGTGAAGTGGGCACTATCCCTGCCTGCTGCCTTCCTTCTGCCCGGCCTCACAGCTGCAGGGCGAAGCATGCGTGTCTGCATGCGGGGTGGAAGGGGGGGCACTGCAGCTAGTGCCCTGTGGGCAGCTGGCCGTGCCCTCCTCCCCGCCCAGCCGTGGGCCTGGGCTCCATGGGATGGATATGGGATGGATATGGCATGCACGCCAGCCTGTGCCCCAAATTGGGGCTGCCCTGAGGCACAGGCTCTCTGAGCGTGCAGACGCAGAACCCAAGCCCCCTGTCTCCATGCTCCTCTCCACATCCTAAGCATCCCCTCAGCCCGAGCTGTGTCTCCTTGTCCTGCAGGACCTGTGGGGTGGCAGGCAGAGCAGGAAGCATGTCACTCCTGCCAGGCTACCCTAGACATGCCATTTGGCTGCATCTGGGACCAACTGGCCAGATCAGGAGCTGACAAAACACAGTGCAGCCCCAAGAGCCTGTGGGTGCCACAGCCACCCAGCTCCCAGCAAAAAAGCCACCACTGGGCCAGGCCTTCCTCTCCTGACCATCTCTGTGTGGCCTCCTTCTGCATCCCCAAGGCTGTGACAAAGTCTCCTGGTCCGACACTTGCACGCACTCTGACCCCGTGGCTCGTCTCTGCTGCCCAGGTACTCTGTGTGGGTCACTGCCATGTCCAGGAACTGCCTGAGGTAGCATCTCCCATCCAGACCCCCATCATTCCCCCTCAAGACACCCTGCCTTGGGACAGGCCTCCTTGGGGTAGTGGTGACCCAAATAAAAAAGGAAAAGGGAAAAAGTGGTTGCCATTCCTCACCAGGATGCTCCTACACCAGCAACCACAATGCACACAGACAAGGACCAGTCCTGCTGCTCCTGGTGCTGGCAGTGACCATCCCCCTTTCGTCACGGCTGCCGCATCCACACATTCTGGCCAGAGACCCCCACCAGTCCCCTGAGTTTCAGCAGTAACCCCGGTGCAGAGGAGAGCTCTGCTCTCTGCACCCACTACTTCCCCTGCCACCGAAGGACCCAGCCAGGGAGATCTTAAGACATAAAACTCTTCCAGTCCTGCTGCTTTCACACCCTGCCAAACCTACAGCGGGGACACCTCTAAGCAACATGATCTAGTGGAAGGTGTCCCTGCCCGTAGCAGGAGGTTTGGAATGAGATGGTCTTTAAGGTCCCTTTTAACCCCAGCCACTCCATGGTCCTGTGATTCTATGACACAGCCCCCTGGGACAGGCAGGAAGGGGTGGGCATCCCCAGAGTCACCCACACCGATGGGAATAGCTTTCCTGCAGCACTTCCACACAGATGGGGACCTGCTGTGGGCACTAAGTGGCCTTCACAGCAAGTTTGCTGGGACATGGGACAAATAGCCTATATGGCAGGTCCCCCCTAGCCACGGAGGTGGGACATCCTCCAAGCACTGGCACCAAGTGTCAGGCAGTCACAGCTGGTACCAGAGAGCAGCACCCACACACAAATTCCCTGTAGTGCCCTCCCCAGCACAGCGAGGTCTTAGGGAGGAGGAGGAAGGGGGCTGGCAGCCCTGAACACCAAGAAGCTCCAGAAAAACCTTGCCTCAAGGCAGCAGTGGGTCAGCAGGACCCTGCAGAGGGGCCAAGAGCTTTCCAGGGGAGAGAGGGGCTGCTACTTGCCCCCCTCCATCCCTCACCACAGCGGGGGAAGAGCAAGAAAGAAAGCATCACGCACCGGTCATCCTGGGAGGGGTGGATGTACCCGGAGGAGAGGATGTTCAGGGACAGAATGTTGGGGTCAATGAGTGACTCGTCTGCTTCTGGGGTGTTCCGAATTCGACCTACAAACACAGCACAGGGACGCCTCTCAGAGGACAGGCAGTGGCCCTGTGAGGGTCCTCGTGAAGGCAGGGGCAGACCACCTGCCTGCAGCCCCCCCCACTGTCAGAGACAGCAGTTGCCCAGCACTTGGCCATTCAGCACTGGAGATCCTGGTCCAGCTCCCGGACACGGTGGCAGGGGGTGAGGTGTCCTGCCCATGCAGTGTCCTGGTGCCACCTGCCAGGCAGCGCCGCTTTGCTGTTGCAGGGCAGGAGGGGAGATGAGGCGTGAAGCCCCGCATGGGAATGTGGGAACATGGGAACGAGAAACGGCCCGAGAAGATGACCAGGAGCTTGGTGGGGCTGGAGGCTGGCCGGGCTTACCCACAACCAGCTCCCGCACTTCCTTCCAGCGGATGAGGCTGCCCGTTTCATGCACCAAGGTGACGGTGATTCTCCGCTGGATGCCCTGAGACCCGCGAGGCCAGAGAGAAGGGACAGTGGTTAACACAAGTCCCAGCAGGAGTCAGAGCCAGGACAGCATCTTGGGCAGAGAGTACCTGGTGGAGGAGGAAGGTCCCGTGGCATGGCATGCCTCCACGGTGGTCCACGACAGCAGGGATGTAGCTGGAAGAGATCGTGGCGTGACACAGAGTCCTGCCAGCCTGCCCAGAGGTGCTGAGCACTGGGCAAATCCCGTTGCCTCCCTTTCCCAGCAGGACTTACTCGCCATTGGCCTCCAGCTCACAAATTTCAAAGAAGACCATCAGGTCATACTTGCACTGGCAGGGGCCAGGACTGGGCCGAGTCATGGTGCTCAGCTTCGTTGCAGGCACTGCAGTGGGACGGAAAGACAGCTAAGAGGTTGAGTCCACCGCTGGCATCTGGAGTGAGGCACGTGATGGTAGGGAAAGGGCAGAGCAGGCAGGGACCGTGGGAACACGTGCAGAGGCAGCAACAAAATGTCATCCCAGGGACCTTGCCAATCACTAGCATGCGTTCTCCCTTGCCAAACATGGGGCACCAAGGGTGCCAGCATGAGACTGGCCTCACCCATCCCCAGGATGCACACCAAATGCCTGCAGTCTCAGCACGAACACATCCCAAACCACACAGTGCACCTCCAGGGACTGTCTGGGGACAACCAGTGGGAGGATCCCCTAGTGCTGGTGTGGTGACTGAACAGCCAAACCCCTGCAACTGGGATCTCAGCAGCCAGTGCTGAGGGGACCCCAACATCCCTGTGGGACGGTGGGGCTGGGTGGACATCTGAGCCACCCAGGACAAAGAGCCTTCTCCCTGCCGCTCTGCAGGAGGTGAGGTGGAGCCTTTGCATCTGCTGAGTACTGCAGAAATTAGTGTCTGGAGTTTTAGGGTGCTCTGGCCCACAGAACATTTTCTGGTGCCCCTGCGGTCCTAACTGGTCTGTCTGGGGAAGGGGACCCTGCACCCAGCACAGGAGTAGGTTCCAGGTTCCCTACCTGGTTTGGAGAGTGGCATCACACGGGGGAAGTGGCGCCGGGACGGTCTCAGTGGGCTGCAGACAGAACCAGCTTGGTTAAAGCATCCCCAGGGATCCCCAAACCTGGCCAACCCTTTTTGGGGTCCCCAGGCAGCCTGCTGCACCTGGAGCCCCTGGGGCAGCCAGGGGCTGGGGCTGTGCCCACCTCAGGACGTCCTTGCAGAGAGGTGGGAAGGGGTGCTGCTGGTAGTGGCCAAACACCTCAAACACAATTGGCTGGCTCTTGATGTATTCGATGAAGGATTTGGTCACCTCCACGGCAATCTAGAAGAGAAAGAGCCACCACCAGCACAGTTTAGCTGGGAAAGGGGATAGAGCCAGTAACAGCACCCTTGGGAGGGTGAAAACCTGTCAGTTCCCCGCATTCCTCCCATCCTTCAGGGATGCTCTCCCCACCAATACCACTGCTGTGAAATCCCAGCCTTTTTGGGTGGACAGCAGTGGCTTTTGTTCCCTCCCTTGCACATCCACCATCTAAGGTTGGCTGAGCTGGGTGGCTGTGAAGGGCTGGGAAAGCCAGCAGGAACTTGCTGCCCTGGGGAGAAGATCAAGCCTACGGCCCCGCAGAGACCCCAACAGCCACAGGGGCAAAGGGGTGGAAGGGGAGAGCTACGCACATTTTGGACGTGGTAGAAGCCCAGTGGTGGTCCTCGTCCCGTGTTCTTCAAGGGTTCTGTCGAAAAGGCCTCATCGTGACGATGGATGAAGCTGTGGAGGGAAGGAAGGTGGCTTGGGGGCTGTGGGATGGGGATGTGCCGGAGCAGGGAGGGGAGGGAAGGCAGGAACCAGGACAAGGGCCCGCTCCCCCTGGGGCTGCCGCCCACACCCTTGGCTGGTGCAGCACTCCCTGAAGTCTCTCCCTGCCTTTTGCCAGCAACTGAACAAGGGCACTGGCACATTCCACAGCCCTTGGTTTTGCCTCCCCATCCATAAAGGGCTCACAGGTGAGGGGGTAGGGCTTCCTAACGTTCACCACCAGCTCCCAGGTGATGGCTGGGGGATGGCTGGCGATGCAGGGCTGTGGGGCGCTGGGGGCTCACTTGAACTGGCAGAAGATGTCTGCGTATTCTGCAGAGATGCTGGAGGCTTGCAGGACCGTCACACGGAAAGTGAAGATGCTGCCCAGCTTCAGGTGGTCCAGAGCCACCTCCAGCGGCCCGTCTGGCACAGGCTTCTCAGGGCTGTCCAGGAGAAGGTCCTCTGGGGTCACTGCAGGGAGGGGGAGGCCCTTAGCAAGGCAGGGTGTCACCCCTTCGGCGTCTGCCGGCAGCCCCACACTGGGGCAGTGGGCTGTTGATGCTGGGAAGGGTGCGAGAGGCTGGGATCTGGGGCAGGGGCTGCTCCCAGACCGCCTGTCACACCTCCTCACCTGCGCAGGTGTTGTTGTTGACTTCATCGGCAGAGGGACCCAAGTCGCTGACCTGCCCCTGGCCTTCGACGATGCGCAGCTCCTCCTGAGAGGTCCCCGAGCGAGACATCCCCACGGACGGGCACGACTCCGACTGGAACTGTGCCGGGAGCGGGGCTCAGGGATGCTGGTGGTCCCGTTTGCACCACTGCCAGCGCCCCAAGAACCAGGGCACCGCCAGCTCTCACCGCCCACCCCGTGGCAGCCCCTCTGGGACACGGGCGAGAGTGGGGCGCATGGGTGGGTGCCCAAGGTTTGGGGTCTGCCTGGTGGTCCCTTTCCCGTGACGCCTGCTCCTCTAGGAGCCTGGGGATCCCTGTGGGGAGCATCATGGTGGCGGGCAGAGGTCTGGGGTCCCGGGGCACCCACTGAGAGCTGGCCCCACCGTACCTTCTCAAAGTGCTGGTCATCAAAGGAGATCTTGGCTGTCCCCGATTGCCGCACACCGGAGCCGTAGTCAGGGGCTTCTTCATCCGCTGGTGGAGGGATGGGAGTGAGCCAGCATAGGGGGTGCAGGGGATGCAAGGGGCACATTTTGGGAGCGTTCTCTCCTACCTGAGATGGCCTGGACGGCCACGCGCAGGAAGCCCTTCACCTCACCCTTCTCGCTGACGATGGCCACGCGGTGGACCAGGGGCACGGGGTAGAGGAGGTTGCTCAGGTAGACGAAGGCCCTGCCAGAGAAGGGGGGGGAACACAGAACAAGGGGGGAGAATGGTCACTGCTCCCACCCGCAGGTCCCCAGGCACGGCGGGCGTGGCCGGCAGCGGCCGGGATCCCAGGTCACCGCTCAGGGCGCGACCGCGGTGCTGCAAAGCAAAACTAAAGAGAAGGCAGCCAGGGCCAGGCGAGGGGGTGGGGGGCAGCGGGCGGGCAGCGTGTCGCGGGCAGGAGGGTGGGTAGGAGGGCGGCACAAGCCACAGGTAGCACCACAGAGCACACTAGACTTGCGGACCTCTCCAGCTGTCACCTCCGTGGCAGGCAGGACTGGAGGGGGCTGCACCGGTGCCACCATGAAGCTGGAGGGCAAGAGGACCTTCTCTGTGGTGGAGAGCTGGAGGACTTGGGCAGGAGGTGCTGCGACACAACTAGGGGGTGGCTGCGGAGTCAGTGTGGGGAGGACGGGGGCAAGGCAGGGGAAGGGTGGGTGATGAGGGACATGGAGGCTGTCAGGAGCGAAGGAGGTGAGAAGAGGAGGTTCTGGACAGAGCCCAGATGAACCTACTGGGGGCTCCTGGCCCTGGCTCTGCCCATAGTGTCGCAGGACCACAGGAAGGAAGGCTGCATGGCGTGACTGGCAGCATGGGTGGCCTGTGTCCCCCCTCCCCGTCCCTTCGCACACATGGCTTCGGGGTCCCGGGCCGCCTGCCAGCATGTCCCAGGGATGGATGGCATGCCTGGCAGGTCTGAGCTTCCCTGCTGAACTCCGTGGCATACAGGTCACCAATGCTGCCATGGAAAGGTGCAAGGGTCCAACATGATGGCTGCACCATGTCTGTGCCAGCACCTCCTGCCAGGCCACAGCTCCCCGTTTCTCAAGCATTTTGGGTCCTCTTGCTGCCTCCCTCCACCTCACTGCCAGCTGTCCGACGGTCCTCTGGCTCCGGCCATGGTGGCATTCCGTACCCTCCACAGTGACAAGTCCCCTTTGGCGCCGAGCTCCCTGTGAGAGGTGCAAACCAGCAGCACCGCTCCCAGCAAGAGGGGGTGTGGGGTGGCCAGCACCTCTCCCTGGGGCACCCACCAGCGTCTTGACACGCAGTGTCACTGGGTGTTGTGGGGTGGGATGGTGCTGGGGCTGGTCAGGACACCTCTGCTTCAGGAGGCTTCCACGAGGGTTGCAGCTCCGGGCGTCCGGCAGTGCTGCTCAGGGCATCCCAACCTCACAGGAATCTTCTCAGACATTTTACCGGTACCCCAGAGTGCCCAGGGGCTCTTGCGGCCCTGCATTTGCACCCCGATCCCCAAAGTCCGGAGGTTCCCCCTGTTCTGATGACTCCCATTGACCTCCAACTGCTGCCCGAGGCTTTCTCCATGCAAAGTGTCTCCAAGGTCTCAAGCAGGTGATGCCAAATGAACGTCTCCCGATGGGCCCGTCTCACCGCGTCTCTTCTCAGATGCTACCAGGGACAAGTGGCTGGACCATGCCAGGGCTTCCTGGCAGGACCACATGCCCAGGGAAGCTCTCAGAGGCACAGGGATCTGGGTGCAGCTGCCCACCCCAAATCACAGGGCAGCTGGTGTGAAAGTCGAGGGGTGGAGAGGGCAGGGAAAAGTGGGAGGGAAGTGGGGCAGGCAGGGAGGAGGGGGAAAAGTGTTTCACTAGAGGAAGGAGGGCAGGGACACTAACCACAAGATTGGTGAGGTGCAAAGATGGCATGCTCAGACCAAAGAAAAGCCTTTCCAAAGGAAGACAAAAGTGAAATAACCCCAATTTTCGCTAAAGCTTTGAAGAGATAGAGCCAGCAGCTAAAAAAAGAATAAAAATCCCCTTAAAATAACCAAAATGGAAAAAAAAAATATAGAAGAAAGAAAAAAAAAAAAAAGAAAGAAAGGGAAAAAAAAATCAAGGACAAGGATCCAATCATAAACCAATCCAAGCACACTTCACAAGAAATGTGGCCGGCAGAGCTGCTGCAGGGGGAGCCAAACCCAGGGCAGACTCAAAAGAAGTTGAAGGCGCTGAGCTCTGGGGACCAGGCCCCCGGCACGGAGTGGGGCCGCTGCCACAGGGCCTTGTTTGGTTTTTTGAGATGCCCTTGACAGTTTTGGGGTTGTTTTGATATTTTTTTTTTTAATAAGGAAAAAAGGAAAAAAGAAAAGAAAAGGGGAAGAACCCAGCTCTTTCGGTCTGAGGCTGCAGGACTCTTACCCCACCTCCACTCTCTCAGCCTGCTCTGGTCCCTCCTCCCCACCACATGGCCTGGCTCTGGCACACCAAGGAAAAGAAGTCCCAGATCAGCCCATTCAGGGAGCCTCAGCCTGGGGAAAAGGCTCTGGGACCAGCTTCTGGCACACACTCCCTTGGGAAAACCCCAGAGAGAGCTGGCAGCACCATATCCCATGCTGGGGATGGGCAGATGGCTCCAAGTTTGGTGGCACGGCCAGCTTTGGGGCAGCTGGTGGGCTTCTCCAGGCCAAGACTGATGGAGCCCAGTGGGGTCTCCCAGCCAACAAGTATAGGAAATCAAAGCTCTTGTCCTTGGTCAGAGCCAAAGAAGAGTTGGAGCCTGCACCCAGGTCCCCACGACCTCCCTGGACATCCCCTGTGCCAAGCTGGCAGGTGTGGCCCCACGCTAAGCACTGGGTAGAAGCAGCAAGAGCAAAGGCCACTTCTGGCACTCCCTCCTGCACTCGGCTCTCTGATCGCCCCCCTCAGCTTCATCCTCTCAACCACCTAGGGACATCCAAGCCTCGGCATTTGGGGGACTCATGCTGACCAACGCAGCTGGGATGGCCAAGCCAGAGCCAGAGGCACACAGGGTTTTTAAGTCCCTGCATGTTCCCAGCAAGTGGCACCACTGGGCCACTCCAAGCTGGGAGGGAGATAGCACCCCCTGGGACAGAAACACCCAGGGTCGAGACCTTCATGTAGCTCCCCCAGCTCCTTCAGTGATGGACACGCAGCAGAGCTCCCCTTCTCAAGGTGTCCCCAGAGAGGGACCTGCCTAAGGGCAGGTGCCATCCACCTCATCTTGCCAATCCTTGCCACTGCTGTGCTCCTCACAGCCCTACCTCAGCGGGCACCTCACCACCCGCCAGGCGTCTGGGCGCGGCGGCAATCCCGGCCGGCCACCCCCTTCACCTTCAGGATTCCCCTGGAGGTGGGAGTCGTGTCCAAAAGCAGTTCCCTCACGCGAAAGAGCTAGGTCCTTCCCGGCATGCTCTCCTAAAACCTCACCAACCTTCCTACTAAACTGAACAGGGGGAAGCGGTCGTAAAACGGATCCCGGCCATCACACAGCGGGCACTCCGGAAAGATGTCTTCCTCCAGGTCCTCCTCCTCCTCCTCCTCCTGCCCCTGGTGCTGCTCGTCAGCAGGCTCGGTGATGTCGGAGTCGGGGTTCGAGAAGGTAGGGGAGGGGGTGAGATCAGCCATGCGCTCGCTCATGCATGTGTTGAAAAGAGGAGAGCTGTTGCAGCCAGAGATATCTGAACTAAGGTTAGTACAACAAGATAGAAGACAGGTTAACACCAGCTGTTCCAAACAGAAAGAACAGGAATTTTGCTTTTTTTTTTTTTTTTTGGTTGGTTGGGTTTTGGGGCCGGTTTTTTGTCTGCTTAAATCAAGGGACATTGGGAACAAAGACCTGCCCATCTGGTGCATCTCTAAAGCCACCAAAGGCTGGAGAAAAAAAAACAACCCAAGGAACCAGTGTGAATGTTGGGGACTCCCCTTGCTGGCTTTGCAGGAAATGCAGGGGTGGGAGCGGGTGGCCCAAGGCTCGCCACCACCCCTCCTGCTGGAGGGAATCTCTCCCTGTGCTGCGGCACAGGGGGGATGCCTCCAGGCCATGCAGCTCAGCCCCTTGCTCCCCCTGCCCGCCGGGGCAGACCCTTTTTCTGGGGTGGCCCATCTTCATTTTGCTGGCACTGCACCCTTCCAACCGCCGTGCGGGAAGCACGAGGAGGCACGTGGCACGCACTGCACGGACAGATGCTCAGACACCAGCGTGTGTGCACAGCGTGCCCACTGGGGTGGAGGTTGCAGCTGGCACGGGCTCTCAGCCACGACCCCTGCAGCCCACCAAGCCCAGAGCCCGTGGCTCCCAGCGCTGGGTCAGGGCAGGCAGCAGAAGCGGGTCCCTTGGGGTCCCAGCAGCCGAGGTGGAGGTCAGCGGTCGCAGGTAAGGTGGGCACCGCGGTGCCGCGGGGGGATGAACGCCCTCTGCACGCGGCGGGCAGCGCTGGCAGCGTGTCCTCCCGCAGGACCACCCGTGGGTCCCGGCCACACTTCAAAGGAGCCAAAGCGCTCACCTGCCGACCAGCCTGAACCAGGGGAAGCGGTCGTAGAAAGGATCTCCACCGGTCACCACGTTGTCGCAGTCCTCGATGACGCTGGAAGGCACTTCTGCTGCTCGGTCGTACATCTCACGCATCAGGTCCAGGCGCTGCCTGCAGGGAGAGGGGACAGAGGGGGCAGCGGTCAGACACAGGGCTGTGGGCACCCAAGCCCTCCCGGCACAGCCATCGCTTGCCCACCTCAGCTTCTCCAGGGTCCAGTAGTGTGTTGCCCCGTTCTTCTGGTCCTGCACCTCTACGGCCACAATGGTCCGGGGGAACGGCCGCTTCTCCCGGTCCTTGGCAGCGTCAGGAGGCAGCAGGTCAGGAGGGAGGGGCGAGTACAGTGTGTCTGTGAGGAGCACAAACTGGAACTGCACCTGGAGAGGGGCAGAGGGGATGGTGAGCCGCCTGGGAGGGCAGAGGATTCCATGTGGTGCCTCTGGCCACCCCCTCCTCAGCACTTCCTGACTGCCCATTCTCTTGGCCTCTGCTGTGGGTGCTGCAGCAAGCCAGAGAAGAGCCCAGCCACCCACCTTCTTTTTCAGCTCCACACTGATGGCATTGGCTTCCTTGAGGAAGATGGCATTGCCCCAGAGCAGGTCACGGAGGGAGGTGAACTGGTACCACTTCCACTTCCTAAAGGCCCAAAGGGCCAGCTCGAACTCCCGCTCTGTCCACTGCACTGTGGGGACACGGAGGGACAGTCACCCCACTGCTGGGACATTGGTGCTCCCACAGAGAGCATCAAAACCTTGTGGTGTCACTCAGCCCTCACCCTCATCTTCAGGTTCTTCCTCTTCCTCGTTTGTCTCAGGGTAATACCTAGAGTCCATCTGCTTCTGTAAAGCCTCCAGTTTGCTCTCATAGTCCTGGGAGAAGCAGAAGGAAGGGTGATGCAAAACACCGAAGTGACCTTACTCCATGCTGCCACATCACAGTACTCCCCCTCGCAGGATCCCAGCCTCCTCCCTCCTCTGGATCTGTGTTTGTGAGGACAACCCCAGGAACAACAGGTTTGCCACACACAGAGCCACCCCATGTAAAGATCTGCCAGGACTTCTGTCATGCCTGGGCAGTCTGAGAAGGAGCCAGGTCCTGGCCACCTACCAGCCTCTGCTGCTCCAAAAGGTAGTTCGCCTCTTCCCGCTCCCTCCGGTACTGGTCCTCCAGCTCCTGGAGCCTGGGTGGAAAAGGGGAAGGAGAGGATGACCCACCTGGAGGTGGACATCCAACTCCCTCGCACCCCAGCCCACGTTCTCACCGCTGCTCCATCTCCTGTTTCATGTCGATGCCCTGTTTCTCCAGCAGCTCTCTCTGGGCAAACGCCCAGTCCACGGGCTCTGCGGGGGTCTCAGCACAGGGGGTCCGCTCCCGCTCCTGCCGAGCCTGCTCGGGGTGGTTGAAGCGGAAGACGTGGCTCTTCCCCATGATGATGCGGTTCCCTGCAGGGACACGCGTGTTGTGGGAGAAAGGCGTGGGTTTAACGTGGGGCGAGTGCGTGGCCCTCCGTGGGAGGGAGGGAGGCAGGTTGGAGCAGCGCCAACGTGCCGGCCCCCGGACCCACCTGAGCGCAGGATGCTGGGCTCCGTCACCTTTTTGCCGTTCACGTAGGTGTCAGCACCTTCGCAGGGCTCCAGGGTCACTATCACTGAGGAGGTGGTGGGAAGGGGAGAGGGGAGGTAAAGTGGGAACAGAGGGATAAATCCTGCATTTCTTGCTCTGCTGCTCTGGCAGCCTTGGAAAGTGAGAGCCAACCCCAGGCAGCACCCCAAGTGTGGGGGGACACTTAGGGTACCCATCAGCAGCACCCGCACCTGAGGCAGCCAACGGGACTCAGCCAACCTGATGTTAATCAGAGCAGTCCCAAGGACTACGAGCAGCTGGAAACTAAATGTGAGAGATGGCCAGAGCCTCCCGAGGGCAACTCCAACCTCCCCAGGCTCATCTCCCACAGCCCCTTCACCCCCAGGTTCCTGCCATTTTGGAAGGTGGACTCTGCCACATGTCTTGGGCAGGGGAATGATCTACAGAGTGCTCTGCCAGGATCTCCCTGACCTCCCTGCCTTGCTTTGCTCCCACATGCCTTGCACAAACTCCTGTCCCACCCACGAGGGCTGTAGCTCACTCTGGAAGCACGGAGATGCCACACCCATGCAGGAAATCCCCACTGGTTTGAGGAGAGCAGGACCCTCAGATGGGGGCAAGTGCTGGGGACATGCAGAGGGGTGGGTCCCCTGGGCAGTGGGGCCCCTCCAGACAAGCAATACCTTCACCACTAGTTTTGGTGTCGCTGCGGAACAGGCAGTGCTCTTCTTTAATGAAGTGCCCGCTGAGAACGATGTCCTGCCTCTTCTCAGCATCTTCTCGGCCAACCCTGTGGGGGTAACCCAGCTCAATCCTTCCTCAAAGCAGCCCCTCCTGAGTCTCCCCTCAAACCCATCCTTGGGGCTGGCAAGAGCAACCCTTGGTGCACAGCAGGACCAACATCCCAAACGAGATTCCCAGGCAAATACACGTGGCCGTGGCGATTTGGGGATGCCCCGGGAACAGTGTCTGGGGACAGCTGTCACTCTGCTGACCAACTGGGGAAGTCAGGGGCTGAGATATGGACAGGGCTCCCACCGCTCCACAGAACCCGGCCTCACCTTGTTATCCCATCCTTGATGTAGTAGAGAAGACACTCGGACATGAGCGGATCCTCATTCAGGTTGACCAAGTGCGGTGTCTGGGAGAGACAAACAAGGAGTCATCCCAGTGCACTCTGTGTACCCAGGCACTGAGGGATGCTCCAGAGGGAGGTGGTTGCTCGGTAGCACTGCAGACTGCCGCTGCACAGGCTCTACTGCCCTCTTGTAGCCCCGGGATAACGTGTCCAGAGAAGTACTTTTCCAGAGGACTGCAGAGAACCAAGCAGCTGGGATGAAGATGTCCCGCTTCCACATGCCTCCTTGCTTTTCTCCTCGCAGGGCTGAGCCCTGGGCATGCTTCCCCTCGCCACCTTTGAAAATTCATGTTCCAAACGCCCCATGGAGCCAAACAATTCCCATGGGGAGTCCCTGATACAGCCCAGAGGGTCCTGGGGCAGGACCCTTCTTACCTGTGCTGCGTATTACAGAACCATAGAATGGTTTGGGTTGGAAGGGACCTTAAAGCTCATCTCATTCCATCCCCCTGCCATGGGCAGAGACACCTTCCACTAGACCAGGTTGCTCCAAGCCATGTCCAACCCTGCCATCCAGGGATGGGGCAGCTACAACTTCTCTGGGCAACCTGTGCCAGGGCCTCACCACTCTCTCCAATCTACTCCTGCCCTCTCTCAGGTCAATCAAGAAGTGTTCATTTTCCTCCACTGATAGTACACAAGGATGGAGGAAGCACCTGAAAGAGCAGGTCCCAGAGGTTCAACCAAAAGCAGTGGAGAACCTGAAGCCATATCTGCAGTCTGAATTTCACTCCCTGGTCTTCTTCCAAACAGTTCCCTCCCATCCCTTTCTTCCCTGGGTCACAAAACACTTTGTTCTTGACAGGAGGGAAATTTCTCACCCCAGCCACAGACTTCTCTGCCTGCAGCCAGCTGGGATTGCACCCTCAGGGAACAGGGAAAGTCCCAGGAGGAGGAGTGAGTGAAGTTCGGAGACTTCCAGACAGAAGAACAGTGACTGTAAGGAACACTGCATCAGCCTGCTGAGACCCTGCATGCAGAGGGTTCCCCTCATCATGGTGCCACGAGCTCTGGCTGACAGCAGAGACTCACTCCAAACAGGGCAGCAATGCTGGAGGTCAAGGAAAAGGTGGGCTCTTCTCCATGGTGGCTGGCAGAGGTTGGCTGTAACATTTAATGTCCGGCCCCTCTGCACAGACATGTGGTCCCAGGGGCTGAGGCTCCTTCACTTGCAGTTTTTGTCCAGATTTGCAAAGCTGGTGACTGCTGAGCTCCTGGAGCCATGACCAGCCCAGCCATGGCACAAAGTGGAACAGCATAGTTCTGTGCTGCAATGCCCAGAACAGAATGGGGTTTGCACGCTATCAACACCAACTTTGCTTGCCAGCCACTGGAGAATTCAGAAGAGTTTCCACCCACCAGACAGCTGAAGAGCAAGGAGGCACCAACACCACCACAGCAATGCCCCACCTCCAAGACTAACCTGCTTTGGGGAATAAACCCCTACGCTTCCTACCCAAAGGTCAGGGGTCCTACCAGGCAATGGCTGGGATAAGAAACAAAGACAACAAATTTATCCTACAAGTCAGGCTGGGGTATATAAGGGGAAGGTCCTGAAGTCCTTATCACCACCTGAGCTCAGGACACACAAGAGGTTTGGCCAAGCCAAATGCTACAAGCAATAAAGAGACGGAATATTTTCCCACCCATGTTTCTTAGTGAAGACTTGCTGGTTTCAGGGGCAGCAATTTTAAACATCCCAAAGTACAGGTTTTCACAAGCTGACACTGAAGTTCTACACAGCAATCATAAGCAAATGTCTCCATGAAAGGGGACAGCACCCCAGCAATGGAGGCTGGACATTTAGCCACATATTTGTACCCGTGTTTGTAGCCAGCAGGCTCAATGCTGCAATTTTCCCCACAGGTTTCAGAGCCTAGAAATGGCTAATGAAATATGTGGGGCTGGCCAGCTTTGATGGCATGGGGCAGAAGGGAGCTGTGGGGGTACAAACCAGTCCCCTGGAAGAAGAGAATAGGATGATCCTACCTTTTTAGGAGAGAAAACACCCAAGGTGCCTCCATCCTCCCTCATGGCCACCCCCATTTCGGCCAGCAACGCTTCCCTGAAGGAGCAAGGAAAAGAAGAGACTGTCAAAGCCCCATGCGCCCCTGGAGCTGGCACTAGGATGGAACCTGATCCCATGGATTTGTCCCATGGATCACAGACATAGGGCTTGCTTCAGCTCTCTTTGTAATTCCGGTGGGTTTCTCAGAGCAGCCCACCTCCGTGCAGGCTACTGAGGCGGACACTGGGATGCTCCAGTGACAGCCCAGGGTATGGCTGGACATTCAAACTGCCTGGCTGCCCCAGGAACTGAGCTGCTGGAGCAAAGTGCAGAGGGAGAATGGCATCCCATCCCACCCTGTTCCCATCCCACCCCAACCCACCCACCTCTCCATCCGGATTGCTTCTGTCCTCCGCAGCTTCTCCTCCCACGTCTCATTCAGCTCCGCAATGATCTTCTCTGTTTCCTGGCAAACGTGGGTTGAGCACAAGGTTAGTGTATCCCATGGGCAGCACACCTGCCCAGTTCTGCCCAGTTCTGCCCAGCATGTTGCAGTGGGACACTGGTCCCAGTTTCAGGCTGGCTTATACAAGGCACAGCAGCATTTCAGCCACATCTTTCCATCAGCCCCGTCTTCAAAGAGCGAGGCACAAAGACCAGCCTCTCCACCCTCTTGCTGCCAGCCTGCTCCTGCACCATGCTGAGCCAGGAAAACACATCCCAGGCTGGGAGTGCCCATCCCGAGCTGGGAGCACCTGTCCCACAGGGCAAAGGTAGCCATCACCCTGCAGGGAAGGACGGCAGCACCAGGTAGACCTACGATACCAAACCCCCTCCCACCTGGCGGTTTGGGCAAACCCCTGCAAGAGGACATACGAGCGTTGCTTCCCAGAAGCAACACCCACCACGAGTTTCCAGAAAATACTGAGTCCCTTCTGCAAGCCACAGCACACTGAGCTGAGCCCTTTGTCCTGCAGGGCACCGGCCTCTTACCTTGAGTCTTTCAATTGCCTCTTCGCTGCCCGGAGCAAACATGATGCGCTCGTGGAGGCTGGCAACGGAGGCAGCGCGGCTGGATAAGGCGGACAGGGAGGAAGAGGGGCTGATCCCAGCAATGGCATTGGTCACTGTGGAGAGATTGTCATGGCGGTGATTCAGCTCTGTCCCTCTAGCATCATTATTGTTCTCAAAGTCGGACACATCTATGGGCGGGGAGGGGCGGGCCAGGGAAAGACACACGGAAAGGAAGAGAGAGAAAGAGAAAGATAGAGACAAGAAAAGCTGTTGGGAAGAAAAAAAAAAAAGAGTGGCCGGTGTGCCGAGAAGAAAGCCAGGAATTACAAGGAAAAGGCACAGGCAACAGCACAGCAGCACAGACAGCACCAGGGCAAGGGCACATGCTCTCTCCCCCTCAGGGCACAGGGCTGTTTTGTGAAGCAGCTGCTGGAAGCAGCCTTCCCAGCCTCCCAGGGATGCTTTTTTGCAACACCAAATCCTGCAGCGATCAGGCCTGACATCAAATATCCTTGCCGAGCATGTGCCACTGCCCCTGTCATCCTTCCCATCTGATACAGCCTGGGTGGTTTTCTCTGCTCAGATGCCCTTGATTAGCTGGATCCGGGGCCAGAGAATGAGAAGGGAAGGGGATGAGAGTCGGTGACCCTCCACCCTGCTAAGGGGTCCGGTGGACAGGGCAGGACAAGTGGCAGGATTTCCTGACAGGATCTGCTCACAGCAAGCCCTTGGCCTGTTTAGAGCATCACCTCGGCCAGGCAGCCAGAGAGTGAAGCCAGGGCTACAGGCAGCGGTGCTTGCCAGCCAGCACCCCAAGAGCCACCTGCAGCAGCTTAGGACCCAGCTATCAGAGATGCTCCTCCAGCTCTGAGGAAGTCGTGGGGTCTCAGCACGCCATGCCAGAGATGGGCAGGAGCTTAGCAGGTGCAGCATTAGTCACCTCTCTCCATCAGCCCACATCCAGGGATGCTGAGCCAGGAGGGGACAGCCAGGGCCTTGTCTCCTCAGCAGGCTTGCCATAGCTTGGCTGCACTGCTTGAGCCGTGGTGGGATGGGGCCATAGTGCTTATCCATGGGGCAAAATCCTCCTGGCCATCACCACCCACCCCTCCATCAGGAGAGCACCATGCCATCCCACCCAATGCCGTGCCAGGCTCCGGTCCCAGTGAGACACAGCACCAGCGGAAGCAGCAGCAGCAGCAGTCAGAGGAAACATCATGACAGCATGGAGGAAGGGGTCCCTGTGGGGATTGGGCCTTCGGCATGGCTGAGTGGGAGGACACTGGTCCCTCGAGCACTATCCCAAGCCCAGGTGCTAACCACGACTCTGCCACTACCCCTTCTGCCAGCTCCCTGGGGATGGCCAGCCTGTGGGCACGAGCCAGTCCATCAGCAGGGGCTGGCTGTGGGAGCCCCTCCCCATGCTGCACGAGTGCCCCTGGGCACAGCCTATGCCTCCCAAAAGCCGTGAAGCAACAGAGAGTACCAGTGATGGGGAATACACACATTTGGATCCTCCTGCAGCAGGATGGGCTAAGAGAGAAAGAGAGGGCAGGGAGGGGGGGTAAGACAGAAAGAACAGAACAAGAGGGGGTTCATCTCAGTTGGGTATCTGACAGCACAGGGAGGAGAACCCACGGGTGCGTGCAGCCCCAGGAACACCTTCCTGGCACCTCTGCTGGGTGCTGAATGCTGAAGACGGCAGGTGGAGGGGAAGAAAGAGAGGTTTGCTGGGTGAAGAGCAGCTCCTCCTGCGACAGGAGGGGACTGGGGGCTGCAAACACACGCGCAGGGGCTCGCCAGAGGCAGCACGATGCCACCGCGGCAGGACGGAGCAGGATGCAGGGCAGCTGTGGGGACATTGGCCCTGCAGGCTGGGGGGGAACCTCAGCCCATCGCTGCCGGGAGCCACGGGCAGAGAGCAGCCGTGGTACCTACTGTCAATGATGTCCCCAAGACCCTGGGCATAGAGAAGGTCACGCAGACGCGCCACCTCGTCCTTCAGCTCCCGGATGAGCTTGTTGTTGGGGTCCTCGTTGATGACAGCGTTGCAGCGGATCTGCTTGGCGCGGTCGGCATACCTGGGGAAGGCAGGGGCTTGAGCAGGGGCAAGGAGAGGAGCAAAACTCCAGCTGCTTGTCAGGTGGGTGTGCCACAGAGCCCCTCCAGCAAGCGATCCTTTGGAGGATCCCAGTGCTGGGACAATCGTTTGCATCTTGTTTGGGGTTGCAGGTTCCCCCCCAGCACACCCCGTATCAGGGATGCCACAAAGGTGAGGAGAGCATGTGGCGGTGCCTGGGCCTCAGAGACTCCCCTGCTCTTGCTCAGTGCAGTGGGAACAAGGACACTTCTTCCTACCTGAGGGTGCTGAGGGTCTCATCATAGTTGATGTCAGCAGGACTGAGAGCAGCGACCATGGCAGTCCTGGAGTTGCCCCCTGCCCAGAAAGATACACCCACATCAGGAAGATGCCGGTCCCTGTGCCAGCTGTCACCCTCTGCTCAGCATCTATGCCCACCACCAGACTGTCCCCTCCACCTGTCCTCACCCAGGTTCTCCCGCAGCAGCCAGGTCAGCACCGAGTCCCGGTAAGGGATGAAATCCGTCTTTTTCTTCTTTTTGTTCTGGGGGTGGAGAGCAAGGGGAAGGGCTGTCAGGCTGCCTGCTCTCTTCAAAGAGCAGACAGCTGGTCCCCAAGCATGGGGACTTGGAGGATGATGGCTCTGCCTGGCCACTGCAACCTTGGGCGCTTTTGCTCAGGTCCACAGGTCCTGCCTGTGAAATGCCCAGGGCTGGGGAGGAATGTGTAAGGCTGGGTATTGAAAGCCACAGGGTGAAGAGGATGTTTAAGGCTCTGCCAGCTCCTGGGAGAAGCATGGCTTGTGTCTAGGCATAGTCTCATCCCCAAACCACCCTGCAAACCAATTCCACCCGACTGCACCAGGGTACCTACCTTGTTTGGCCCCGAATCCTGCAAAGGAAGTGGAGAGACTGTTTAAGGGAGGTGCTTCCCTTCTCAGTTCCCACCACAGCTCCCCCTCCCCCCAAGCAGAGAGCAGCAGGCACAGGTCCCAGTGGAGATGGCAGCCTCACCAGCCCGGTTTGTTTGAGCCCCAGGGACATGCTGAGCCCATCCCTGCTGGGCCAAGCCCATTCCCCTCCGGTGCCGCTGCTTCTCTGTGCTCTGGCTACCTACCATTTCAGCCAGGGCAGAGATGACTTTCCCCAGAGTGGTCAAGGACTTGTTGATGTTTGCTCCTTCCTGGGGAGGAGAGGAAAAGCCAGACGCTCAGGCCCCATCTCAGAGCCACATTAAAGCCCAGAAGAATGGGGAATTCCCAGTATGGGGTGGGCAAAGAGCAGCTGGTCTTACTGGATAACCAGCACCTCCCAGCTGGGACTCAGGGACCACGGTGAAACCGGCATTAGGCAGCTTTCAAACACAACCCTATCAAGGATTTTGGCAGCGCAGTGGGTGAGGAACCAGCGGGCAAGGAAAGGAGATGTCTCGGCTGGGGACAAGGGGGCAGGACGTGGTGTCCCCACGGCAGAAGCGGCCCTCACGTCAGCTCTCACCTTTAGCCTCGTGCCCTTGGCGCCTGTGGAGTCGGCTCGCTCGCTCCCAGCCAGGTCCACCAAGCTGATTTTGCTGACCTGCAGGCAGAAGGGAGGCTGTCAGCCCTGCAAACCTTGCCTGGCAGGAAGCCAAGAGCTTTCTCAGGGTAACACCGCTCTGAGGGCAGCAATGGGCTCTGCGGGGTCATCCCTGCAGGACTTGTCCAGGAGCAGGGCTAATACCCCTGCAGGTAGGGCTGGAGGACATCAGCTGACAAATGTCCTGTCCAGGAGCTGGTCCCACAAAGGACCATGAGCCCAGCATGCACCTGGGACTTATCTCCCTCCTAGTCCAATCCTGCATCAGGCTGCACCTCCTCATTCCTAGTGCTGATGACAGCACATGAAGCCCTTCCTTGGTCCATGTGTGTTCCCCCAAGTCCTCCAGGCTCTGCTCTCACCTTCTCAGTGGTGATGTCTGTCTCGGCGTCATGTCGCTTCTGCGTGAAGATGATGTTGAACACGGCGTGGGAGCGGCTGCTGGTCTCATTCATGTTGGTAGCAGCCACTGTGCTGCAGGGACAGGAGCATAGGGAGGTGTGACACCCTCTGGGGGACACTAAAATGGCTGTTGATGGGGTCAGGGCTCATGCCAGGACAGGGTACATGATGGGAAGGCAAGTCTGGAGGACGAGAGAGGACTCTGGGATGGGATATGCAGAAGTCCAGGCTTTCTCCTGATGGCTACAGTGCATTTTTAGAGCAGGAAGGAGCTAAAGTGAAAGGGAGAGGAGGGTACCCAATGCTCAGAGAGAAGAGGACTGCCATCTCCAGAGCAGATGGACTGGCAAAGCAAGAAAGTGAAGCAGGACCTTCTAGAAGTGTGTGCAAGCCCTCCAAATCCTGTCCATCTCCTCCTTCCCCAACTCACCGGGCCTTGTTCCCAGAGTCCATGAGGTCCTGGATGTCATTGTAGGAGGTCACGGCCAGCTTGGAAAGGTCTTCAACGTAGGGGCCCATAAGGGGATGCTCCCTCACCCGCAGGTTCCCCTTGTTCTTGGGGTTCAGGAGGTCCCTCACGCGCTCACAGTAAATCTCCATGTAGCTCACCTAGAGCAGAAGGCACAGGCAGGGTTAGCAAAATGAGGTCCTGCCTGCCCACCCCACACCCAGGGGCACCCCCAGAGAGGGGTCTGCACACCAGCCCGGCTTCCAGAGATGGTGGGAGGCTGGAAGAGGACTAGACAGGCAGTGGGGTGCCTACCTCCACAGAGTAGGACATGTTGTCGTTCGTCGTGTCATTGATGCGGGAGAAGAGGTCCTCGCACAGCTGTGGGGAGAAGAGCCAGGCTTGGTCCCCTGCCAGCAGGATGCTCCTGCCTGGGGTGCCCAGGCCACAAGGATTTCTACCTTCTCACCCCCCAAAAATAGAGCCAAAGGGTGGCAGAGCCCCCCATGCTGATCAGCATCCCCAGAGCCCCTCCGTGTCCTGCTGGGCCAGCACAGGCAGCTCTCAGTAAGCAACTCAGCACTTGGAACACTGGCCAGACTGTAGTCCATGCAGTCGTGAGAGAGTCCAGATGACCCTCCTTAGCCCCCCACTCTCCTGTAGAGCCATGCCAGCTTGCTGTCACGGCAGTGCTGTGTTAGACCTTGGCAAAACCTGGCCCCCACCCTGCTGCCCTCTTCCTTCCCAGCTCTGCTCTTCCTTTGGGCATGCCTCTGGGACCAGGGGGACAGAGAGATTTCCCCAGGCACACCTGTGGGATGATGCCTTGCTGGTCCTTCTCCTGCTTTCCCATCATGGTGTAGGATTTTCCAGCTCCCGTCTGACCGTAGGCAAAGATGCACACATTGTAGCCTTCGAAGGCATGTTGCAGCATCTCCTCACCAATGTCCCGGTACACTTGCTTCTGGGATGCATAGTTGATGTCTGCAGGCTGCAGAGAATAGGGGTACATGAAGAAATTTGGCAGGGAGGCCCTCCTGCCTCTCCCCAGCCCAGTGCAACAGCTGGGCTCAGGCCTCCCAGTGCTTACCGTAGTGTGGGACCAGTAGGAATAGTCAAAGCTGAAGCTTTTTGGAGTCTCTTTAGGCTGCTTCGGGTTCAGGATAGCTAGGGACAAACAGATGGGAACATGAGGCCTCCAGCCACCTGTGGTACCCCTGCCTCCCACAACCCTTGAGGGAGGGGTCAGGGGTGACGGGGTTCAGTCCAAAACAGTCCCGAAAAGTGGACTGGGACATTTCCAGCTCTGCTGATGGGTCTGGAGCCCCCAAACCCCACCAATGAAAGCAGTGGAGGTGGATGCCACGGCCAGCAGAGCCCAAAGGAACAAGGCAGAGCCTTGCCCAAACATCCTGCCGGACGTGGTGAGTGGGACATGGCTCCTTCCCTCAGGTTCCTTGCTGCTGTGGCACCTGCCCATGGGAGCCCAGCACTGGCATAGAAGGGTCACAGCCTTCCTTACCCCACAGCTGTGGGGCCGTGCCCAAAGCCCCCACTCTGGCACTGTTGGGTGGGGGCTGCTGCAACCCCATTGGGGCTCCCCTGGGTCCCCCCCAGTTCCTGCTTCTCCGGGTCCCCAGCCCCAGCAGGGTGATTAATGCCTCGTGTCACACCACCAGCAGAAACAAGAGCCTGCTTTTCTCATCCCCTGATGAAAAGGACGTTGCCATGGAAATTGGAGCCTGCATCACTGCTCTTCCTTGCTCGATGCTTTTTTTTTTTCTCCTGTAGAACATTTTCAGTGGGTTTTTTTTCTGAAACAACAGATGCGTCAGAAGAAACCCAAACCAGTGGGTGATCACGAGATCCAGCCACCAGCCATGTTCAGTGACATTGAGGTGACCTTGCAGGCCTGCGCAGCGCAGTTCCCGCAGTTCCCACAGTTCCCACAGTTCCCACAGCCCCCAGCTGCTCCCTGCCACCCCTGAGGACCAGGAGCCCATAAGCCCTGAGGCCAACAGAGCTCCCAGACTGCCCTGCCCTGTCCCGAAGCCAGCATTCAGCCAGGGCTCACACCCACTCCAGATTCCAGCTGGGACCTTCCTGAGCCGCCTCAGGCACGGTGCAGCCCGCTGCTGTGGTGTCAGATACACAGGTATGTGGTGTTAGGGATATTGATATAGGGATGTTGGAGCTTTCTGCTCCAAATTCCTCCTCCACTGCCGCAGTGGATACTCCCTCGGTAAGGGTTCACCACCTCTGGCCTGAGACAAGCCCAGCCCTGCACACAACAGCAGCGGGGCAGGCGGGGAGAGGGTGGGAAGTGGGGTCAGGATCCAGCCCCAACCATGAAACCGCAGCCCAGTGCTGCTCAGATGCCACTCACTGCGGACAAAAGCCCAACTCTGGCACCAAAGTGGGGCAGCCACAGGCTCCCTGCCTGCCTACCCACTGCAGGCAGCCTGACTCAGATCCTCTGGATGCCTGCTGCGTCCTGGGCAAACTAATGACCAGGAGAAAGAGCTGGAAAGTGACAGCTGGCAATCCTGCAGCTGCAAATGGGGATGTGGAGGTCCCTGGAAGAGCAGGGGAAGAGCCACAGGGGCTGCCCATCTGTGCTCCCTGCCAGTGCCTGGCTGTTGTGCTGAGAAGTGGGGGTGCAAGAAGGGAGATGGAGCATCTCTGATGGCTCCTGGCATTCAACCTGGCAGCTCTGCCAGGCCACCCAGTCACCTGCACTTGGCTTGGCTCTGCCTCTGCCCTGCAGGGGTGACCCTCACCACAGTGAACAGGAGCAAAAATGAGTCCTGCAGTGGGCAGGATGGGAACAAGGTGGCTGTTCTGCATCCCATGCTGGGCACGGGGCAGAGGAGCAGCTGAGGATGGCACCACGTGGCTCCAGCCAGCCCAGCTGCAACTGCCCAGCTGGCACCACCAGCAGGGAAACCAGAGATTGGGATGGACACAGGGAGAAGGGTAGGTCTGAGAGCAGCCCTGAGCTGAAATGCTCTCCCCATGCCCTTGTCATTCCCATCTATTTGCCTGCAGGCAGATGGATGCTGCTGGTGGAATTTTTCCTCTCCAGGCATCCAGGGCTTTTGCAAAAGATTCATGCTCTGGGCAAATGGGATTAAAAAGGCAAGGAGGTGTGTGTGTGGGTGAATACAGACATACAGAAAAGGGGGCAGGAGGGGAGAAAACTTTTTGAGATGCCTCTTGCCTTACCCTGAGGAGCCAGCAGCACAGCAGAATGCAGCAAGTGGGCAGGCACAGAGAAAGAGAAAACTCAGAACCCACAGCAGAGAAAATAATCAGATTTTAAAGCCAGCAGAGGCATGGCTCCAGCCAGAGAACATTACTGGCCCTGTGAAATCAAAGCCAGAGGTCCTGTCCTTACCATCCTGGTGGGAGTTGCCAGGACAGGGGCCGGGAGTGTTGGTGCCCAAGATGGACCCCACAGAGTGGAGGACACCAGGGGAACAAAGCAGCAGTGTTGGAGGGCAGGTGGGTGGTTGTGGCAGCTGGAAGTTTGCAGGGAAAAGGACAGCAGAGAAAGGCTGACCCCTTCCTACCCTGGTCCCTGGCCCCTGCTATCCCCTACAGGGCTCAGTGCATTAGAGAGAAGTACCTGTGACCCCCCACGGCACCTGGAGGGGTCAATGCAGATAATCCTGTGAAGGGGAAAACCTGCTCTCACTGCCCACAGACACGTTTATTTTTGGTTTTTCTGCAAGGAGCTGGGGGGTGAGACAGTCCTGCTCTGCTGGCGCTACTGGCATCCTTCTGCCTCCCCCAGCCCCAGGAGAAACAGGCCTCTGAGCCTCCCACGCCTGCTAACCCAGTCCCCTGGCCAAGGGGAACAGCCAGCGGTTTGTCCATTCATGGAGAAAATCCTTGCTGTCAGCAAAAGGCTCCTGCTCCCAGCCCCGCTGCCCTCCCAGGCTCAGGCAGGGGCAGGGGGTGGGGGGCCAGGGGCACAAACAGGGGGTGCAGGATGAGCAGGGGGGGATGGCTCTGAGCAAACACGGCCATGGTGGTGGGGGCTGCCTGATGCTCTTGGCCGGGACTGGGGCTTGGCAGGTTGTTCCTCCTCCCCCACCAGAACAAGAATGGGGGACATCTACCCTGTCTATGCTCTGGCCCTGGGTAGGTGAGAAGCTCCTGTGGGGCCAGGAGGCTTCCTCACCCTGAGAGCAGAAGTTGTGCACCCCAAGCAGACAGAGAACCGCTGCCCAACCAGCAAGGCAGAACCCCCATGGGACACCAGAGTCCAGCAGACACTGCCCCACAAACCGGCCCGTTCCTGTTCCCGGGGCGAGCAGAGGGCCCAGTGGGGTCCCAGCCTCTCCCTGCACCCTTGGGTGCCCTCCCTGCCCACCCCAGGTTGCCATGGCAGCCCGCCGGCGCTCCGCGGGGGTGGCTGGCGCCGGTGCTTCACCCACCGGCAGTGACGCAGGCAGCCCCGGGCGGGCGGGCAGAGAGTTATTGTAGACGCTG
>JAWWES010000011.1:21820885-21840683 GCA_035583135.1 Lophotriccus pileatus | reverse complement strand
TGGTGTGGGTTCTCACCCCTACGTTGTCATCCTCAGATAAAGCTTTGCTCACTGAGGGCGAGCACCCACTCGTGGACATGCCAGAACTGGCAGTGGGCAGCTTGTTTGCATTTCAGAGTATAGATGGCAGAGAATATGCCAGAGGATGGGCATGATGCAATTGACTGTGGGCACACAAGGCAGGCAACGGCATACTGAATTCCCATGTGGAGACTGTGGAATCATCAGGATACACTGGGATGCTCATAATCCAGGCTGAGCCCACAGAGCACAGCTCTCTGCGGCAGTGGGATACTGTGGCCGTATCCCACCCCAAAGGTCTGCCCTGGCACACACTACCCCGCTGGCCAGCCTTCTCCAGGCACCTGTCACCTGCCCAGAGGTCCCTCTGCAGGGCAGGTCCCTGGTCAGGGAGCCCTGGTCGACAGGAGCTTTGTGCTGCAGGAGGAATTATGACCATGGCAGCTGTGCCAGACCAGTCCCAGCCACAACGATCCTGTGGCACAGGACCTAGGTGCCCACAGCAGGCATCCCACCTGCTGGGATAGTGTTGGGAACCATCAGCCATGGTGTCCTGGGGGCCGTGGGTCCAGGGTCTGCCTGGCTGCTTTCCAGACCCAGAGGTTGGCATGCCTGGGGAACAAGCCCCCCCAGCACTAGCAAAGGGGCATGCCCCAAAATGAGGGGTCCAAGACAGCAGGAATGGCGCTGGTGACACATTAACTGGACAGAAGAGGCAACCAGGGGTAGAGTCCAGACTGGCGGGGGGAGCACTGAGCTGCGGGTCAGGGTCCACGGGACGCTGGACGCCGCTGGCACGGGATGCAGGGCGCTGCACTGCTGGCTGCTGCTCAGGCAGCCTCCACTGCTCCTCTCCTCCAAGCTCAGCTCCTGGGGACAGCACGGCGTGCCATGGCCACCAGCCTGCTCCGCGTGCCCCCGCCCCAGGCGCTGCTGCGGCCCCTGGTTGTGCCAGAGAGGCTGCTGCTCGGGCCAGGGCCCAGCAACGTGCCCCTCCGCATCCAGGCTGCAGGCGGCCGCCAACTCCTGGGCCACATGCACCCCGAAGTGCTGCAGGTGAGCTGCCCCAGCCCAGTCTTCTTCCCCTCCCCTTCCCCTCCTCTCCCCTCCCCCCCAGGAGGGGTTGGAATGGCTCTGCTGGGGCAAGAAGAGCCACAGCAGTGCCAGTCAGCTCCCTGCCACTGCAGGTGATGGATGAGATCAAGGCAGGCATCCAGTACGCCTTCCAGACGCAGAACCAGCTGACCCTGGCCATCAGTGGCACCGGCCACTGTGCCATGGAGGCCGCCCTCGTCAACCTGCTCGAGCGTGGAGACACCATACTGGTGGCCATCAACGGCATCTGGGGGCAACGTGCTGCTGACATTGCCAGGAGGCTGGGTATGCTGGGGACAGCCAGATGGCATGGCAGGGCTCAGGGGACCGGGCTTGAGAGCAGGATGCCAGAATGGCAGCCCTAGCTTGCTGTTCCACTCCTGGTGGCAGCGACCAGCGACATGGCTTCCACAGCCAGCGAGCTGTCCAGGTTGTTCCCAGGGTGATGTCCCTCCATTTGTGGTGGTCTATGACTTTTCCACTGGGCAAATCTGCAGGACACCAGACCCTGGCAAGCGTCTGTGCTCCTGGTTCACATGTGACAGATTCCCCCTGTGGGGCAGGTGACTGCCCAGGGGGAAGTGTACCCAAGCCTCACTCCTCTCTGCTTGAATTCCTCCCAGGAGCCAACGTCTATGAGCTGCTGAAACCGCCGGGCGAGTATTTCACTCCACGGGACATTGAGGAGGTGAGTGCTGGCCACCGTGCAAGGCAGTGGGCGTGAGCTGACCTCCAGTGTGGTCACCTTCCCTCTGTGTCATGCAGGGCCTGGTGCAGCACAAGCCCTCAGTGCTCTTCATCACCCACGGGGAGTCATCCACGGGCGTGCTGCAGCCGCTGGAGGGGCTGGGCGAGCTGTGCCACCGGTCAGTGCACGCTGGACACCTGTGGTCACCCAGGGTCACCACTGGGGGCTGGGCCTGGAGATTTGCACAACCTGGGCTCTTCCCTGGCTCTGGGGGGCTGGAAGGTGTTGGTGCCAGTGAGACACGTGGCCCTGGGGGGATGAGGATGCCAGGGTTACAGGCAGAGGGGTGGCAAGAGGAAGAGGCAGGGACAGCAGGCTGAGCTCTCTCCTCCCACAGTCACAGCTGCCTGCTGCTTGTGGACGCGGTGGCATCACTTGGGGGAGTCCCCATCTTCATGGACCAGCAGGGTAAGAGCCAAAGTGACATTATGGGCACCCACGGGACAAGGGTCTGGGCCAGACAGAGGGGGCAGGGGGATCAGGCCCTCTGCCCATATTTTGGGCTAGAAGCACTAGAAACCGGTCCAGCTGCAGCCAAGAGAGCCTGTTCCCCTCAAGTGATCATCAGCAGTGCCAGGGGGGTCCCCCAAAGCAGCCCAAACATAAGCAGGATCCGTAGCGTGTGCCACCCTTGTGCTTCCCACCCATCACTCTCAGCTGGGCTGGGGGTACTCAGTATTTTCCCACTGGAAGCTTCTGAACCCTAAGGAGTTGCCTTCCTTCCTGTGCAGAGATCGATGTCCTGTACTCGGGGTCCCAGAAAGTCCTCAACAGCCCCCCTGGCAGTGCCCCCATCTCATTCAGTGAGAGAGCCAGGTAAGAGCAGCCCAGTCCCACTGCGGTGGAAGGCAATGGGGCTGGGGGAGGCAGTCACCTCCCTCCTTTGCCAGCCATCTGCTCCAGTCCCGCTCTGGGGAGAGATGTGGAGAACATGCAGCAGCAGTGCTGTGGGGGGCGAGTCCAGCCCATCCCTGGGCAGAGACTGGGCACTGGATCCAATCTCTGCACTCACTTTGGGGGGGGCACAGGACTGATCCCACTTTGGAGCTGGTAGGATGAAGGTCCTGCCTCTCCCCAGCATTCTGCTTCACCAGGGAGAAGGTGCTGAGAAGGAAGACGAAGCCCCCGTCCTTCTACCTGGATATAGGCTGGCTGGGAAACTACTGGGGCTGCGACGGGGAGCCACGGAGGTGAGGGCAGGCTCTCTGGTCACAGCTGTCCCCCACCCAGCCTTCGCCCTGGCTCAGGGGCTGCCTGCTCTTCAGGGCTCAGCCCCTGCCTGCCCTTCACCCTGTCTGCTGGTCACAACCCTCTGCGCTAAGTGACGGGGAGTGCTGTCCCTCTGTGTCCCGTACCGCAAGCGAGGCGCTGCTCTGTTGCAGCCAGGCTGAACGCCTCTGGGTGCCCCTTGAATTTTGCAGGTACCACCACACGGCACCCATCAACAGCTTCTTCGGCCTGCGGGAAGGCTTGGCCATGCTGGCAGAGATAGTGAGTGACACCTGGCGGGCAGGGGGACACCAGCAGGGGATGCCTGTCAGCAGCAGAGACCTTCTCTTTCCTCTCTGCCTGCAGGGTCTGGAGAGCTCTTGGGAGCGACACCGGGCCAACTGCGCCAGGCTGTGCCAGGGGCTGCTCAACCTGGGGCTTGAGCTCTTTGTGAAGGAGGAGGTGGGTTCAGGGCAAGCCAACCACCACGGGGTAGGGGCAGTGTGAGGATGCAGCCCAGCGCGGCTCGAGATACGCTTGAGCAGCTTTTGATTCTGGAGAAAGAACAACCCCCTTCGCAATGCTCTCTGCTGGCAGTCTGCTGGGCTCACCAGGGGGTGGGGCCAGAGGACTGAACCCAGTTTCTCTCTTCCCCAGAAGGTGAGACTTCCCACCATCACCACTGTCAGAGTGCCTGAGGGCTACAACTGGAAGGACATCACGGCCTTTCTGATGGACAACCACGCCATGGAGATCTCTGGAGGCCTGGGCCCCACGGTGGGCAAGGTGGGCAAAGTTCTCCCCTCCTGCTGCCCATGGCCAGGCACTAAACCCCACGATTCACTGGATTCGCTGCGGCTCTCAGGCCATCGACAGTGTGTGGCTGGCTTTGTCCCACGTCCCATGGCCCGCAGCAATGCATAGCAGCATAACCACACACAATCACCCGCCTAATTGAATAACCACTAAGCACGCACATAATTAGCGGGGTGACACATCTTTAGAGGAACCAGGTTGTTAAATACAGCAAGAGCGAGCAGGGAGCTGTGCACACCCGCTCATGCCTGGCTGCGTGTCCCCTGCCTCCGCACGGGACCCTGCGACCTGCCACCGGCGCGGAGGCAGAGGGGGGTGTCGCAGGGACTGCAGGACGCTCGCCCTTTCTCCTCCCAGGTCCTGCGCATCGGCCTCATGGGCTGCAACTCGACCAGCGAAAACGTGAACCGAGTGCTTCGAGCCCTGCAAGACGCCCTCGGCAGCTGCCACCGCAGCCGGCTGTGAGCTCACCTGCCCGGGGGGCTCGGGAGGGGCGGTGCAGCGGTGCCCTCCGTGCCTGGCTGCAGGCAACTGGCAGCAGAGGGACCCCCCTGCCTCCCTGGGATGCTGGCAGGAGACACGGCAACACCCAGCAAGCCAAGCCGGAGTGGGAAAGGAGAAGTTGGAGTAGCAGGGGACACGGAGGAGAGAGCTGCACTCAACAGATGTGAGACATCTCAAAACCCCTTCTCCCATCATCCCAGTGGCCTGGTCCCCCAGCTCTTCCCCTTCTCCAGGGCATGGCAGCCCCTCAGCAAGATGACGTGAGGGCTGCATGCAGGATCTGACCATAGGTGCTTTCCCCTCCTGCCACCACCAACCTCAGCTGACCCTGCACCAGAGTCCTGACGTGCAGGATGCCAGCCATTCCCCCCAGATTCTGTACAGGGAAACACCCAGTGCCCAGCTCTACAAGGGCAGCCAAGAGGCCGTGCATCCCCCCCGAGCCGCAGCAGACACGAGCTCGCTCCCTGGTACCACCTCTCCTCAATAAAGCGATGTGGCAGTGCGCTGCTCCCAGGCTCTCTGCACTTGGCTCTCCTTGCACACCACCCCACCCTGCCCTGAGTTTTGAGACACCCCAAAGGGATGGCAGCGGGGTTCCACTCAGCTCTGCTGTGGGATTTCTCGCCGGATCTTGGAGAGGAGCTGGGACATCGCTGAGCGGCGTGCGCTGTCCTGGATCCGGTACACCTGAAACTGAGTGGAAACAGGTAGAAAGTGAGGGGAGAGGCTGCCACGGGCCAGAGGGCTCTGGGAGGGGCCAATTCCAGCACATCCAAAGCTGCCCAGCCCAGGTGGTTTCTGGTGATGCCTCACGAGACCAGCTGGGGGTCTGGGGTTACCTGGCTGAGCAGGATGTCAAAGTAGGCTGTGTCCCAGAAGGACCCGTCCTCGCTGGGGAGCTGCAGGAGAGCTCGGGTGTTGGGGTCTGCCTGCCAGCCGTCAGTGCGTGCAGGGTGGCCAAAATGGAAACGGAGGAAGCGCCGGGGGTCCCGGGCAAAGCTCTTGACTTTATGGTAGAGGGAGGCAAGGTCCGTGGCCGCTCCTTGGAAGAGGTTTTCCTCTGGGTTCAGAAAGTGGGGCAGGTGCCGGACGGCCAGGCAGCGGAGAAGGATCACCAAGAGCCTGTAGACAGAGCCCTCCAAGTCCTGCCAGTCCTCCAGGGAGGGGAAGAGCTCTGTGCTCCACAGCAGCACCATCTGTGGGGAGGGAGAGAAGAACACAGGATCAGGCACAAGGCCTGATTCCACAAAGGCCAACCCTTCACGCCCTGCAGGTCACCATGCAATGACCTGTGGGCCTGGATCCACACAGGCTGCAACAAGAGATGCTTTTCTGAAGGTCAGATATATACTGTGCCCTTTTTTAAAAAAAAACCCAACCGGTCAACCAACCAACCAACAAAAAAAAACCCAAAAAACCACATCAAAGAAGGTAACATAAAGCAAAACACGCAGGATTTGGGTAACTTGGAGCTGAAGCCATTCTCTCAGCAGAAAACACTTCTCTATCCAGGGCCCAGAGAGCCATCACAAGGAAGAGGGCACACCTGGATTGTGCCACCAGGTGCTGTCCCCAGCACGGCCCCTTTCCTGACCAGTATCACCAGTTGGCATGGGTCCAGAGTGCTGAAAACAGGCAGGGTGGGGAGAGGTTTTTTACTGGCAGAAAGGCCACCCTCAGCCCTGTACGATTACCTCCCACCACACCAGGGTATGGTGATGCCATCCCCAGCAGACACAGGCAGCCTGTGCCAGAGGACAACTAGCATGTCAACACAGAGCCCCAGCTCTGAATGCACCGAGTGTCTCAGGCTGGCGGTTGCTGGTTCAATCTGAGCAAGAAGGATCAGAGCCCTCTGGCCATGGCTGGCAGCAGCACGCATCTTTTGCAAACACAGCCACGGGCTGGTGCATCCCAAAGCACTGCAGGCACTCTCCCTTGTCAACTGGCATCTTCTGCAGGGGAGTAGCCTTGGCTCTCTTGCCCAGAGAGCCACAGCCCCAACCAGCAGAACCTCCCTACCTTCAGGGAGTTGAAAGTGAGACCGCTCTTGCCACCCTCCTCTCCCCAGTCCTGGTCGCGGAGCTGGTCGAGCAGGCGAAGGCTGTCCAGACGGGGTCCCTTCAGTGTGTCCACAGTGTGTAGCAGCCTCAGGATGGGGAGGTGAGTGGAGGATCTGGAGGGAAAGAGTGGAGTCCGGTGAGAGGGAGGGTAGAGACATGCACTGCACCCTCCCAGGCTGGGGAGAGGGTACCTGCAGTGACCTGGTGTGTGTGGGGACTCTCCCAGCCACGTGCACGGCCCCAGGTATGCAGCACCTTGGATCTACCTCCTGCACTCACCTCTGGCAAAGCAGAACTTGAGAGGTTTGGAGTGGGATGGGAACGCTGCTGAGCAGCTCCTTCCCAGGAGAGACAAGAGTGGAACGAAGTAGGAAGTAGGGTTGTGCTCCCCTACGTGCGATGGGGAGGGCTGCAGGCTGCCTCAGAGAGGAGGCTGGTTTGGTCCCCAAGGATGGGCCAGATGTCCAGCTGGACCATACTATGCCCAAAATAAGCCTGGGCTGGCCCAGCCAGTCACTCAATCCCTCCATGGGGCTAGGTAGCTGTGCTGGCGGGCAAGATACATGTCACTCCAGCCCCGTTCTCTCATCTGCTGCCAGATGCCTAGGCTTGTTTCTGAAGCCCAAGCAGGGATCTGAGAGCTGCCACCCTCCACAGGTCAGGGTTCATCTCCTGAAAATAATTTCAGGCATCTCCTTCAGTTGCATTCCCCCTCTTTCCTTGAGCTGCCTGAAACTTGGCTGAGGCTTTTTCTCCAACACCAGGAAGCGGGTCTGGGCATCATGAGGAGGTGACTTCAACCCCTGCTGACATGTCCCCACCCTTTCCTATCCTCGTTTTGCCTACACCCAGCAGCGCTGCCAGCCAGGGGGATCACTGGTGCAGGACCACACAACCATGCACGCAGCCAAACCACTCACCTCCAGCAGTGAGGAGAGGCAGGGACAAAGTGAGCCTCTTCCGTGGCCTTCCGGAGGCTGCCTTCAGGGAAGCCCCTGTCACTCTGCCTCCCCTGGAGCTGGAACGGCTCCTGCTGCCTCCTCACCACAGGAACAATGTCAAAGCGAATGGTCTTCCAGCTGCCACGGATCAGCAGGGAGAGCTCCATGGCATCTTCCCGCAGATTTTCGGCGCTGACGTCACCTAGATGCGGAGGGTTTGGCAGTAGTGAGGAGGTTAAACGCAGCCGGTCCCGCAGGCTGAACCAGGTATGTGCTGCAACGCCTGGGACCACGTCCCGCCCCACTCAACTCCTCCCTTTCCAGTGCTGCAGTTTGGCCGTGGTTTTCCCAGCTAAAAAACCCTCTCCCAGCCATGCTGGGGTGGTTCATGGGAAGGAGCATTGCTCCAGCAGGGCTTAAGGTCAGGCTATGCTTCTGGGTGGCTGAACAGTGCCAAGCAAAACAGTGTGGTCCAGGAAAAATGGACCAGGAAAGGTCTCAGGCAGTGAGAGTAGAGGAAGGTGAAGGTCTCTGCCTCGGCTGTGGAGGAAGGAGGGAACGGTGGGCTTGCTGGGGCTGGGTTAAGAGACTTCCAGACCTGCTGGTCCTCTCACCTCACCTTCTCATCAGGGCTCAACTTTACCTCAAGAAGCACCTTTGGAGCATGAAGAAGCTGATGGAACCACTGTGGCCATTCCCAGGGACCCTTCCCACCATGTCTTTCCTGAGGATGCTGGTGCCAGCTGAGCCCTGTGTGTTCACAGGGTCAGACCCCTGCCTCAAGGTCTTGGTTCAGCTCTGATGCACTCCCAGTTCACCCTCCAAACAGCCTCCCCAGGGAGCAGGGGGCATTTGGAGGCCAGGAGGTGGGAGGAGAACATGGTTAGGGTGAGCCAAGCAGGGCTGGGTGAACCCTTCACCCACCAAGGAGGGTGCCATCAGCCCCAGGTCGAGATGCCCGAGGATGACTCTGCTGCCATGGGATGGCAGGGAGTAGTTTGCATCTCCTCTTCCTTAGCTGAGGGCAAAGCCTATCCCAGCACACGGCAGGGTGGTCACTCACCTGCTCATGCAAGCTTTCGGTGGGTCACACACCCAGGGTTCTACGTGCCAGTGTGTTTGCAAAGGGAACACCGCCAAGCTGGGCTTCCCAGCTGTGCTGGAGGCAGCTCCCGGCTGGGAAGCGCCCCGCCAAGGTACGCACCTGGCTGAAGAAGGAAGCAGCGCTGGCAGCGCACGATGGCCGAAACAAGGAGCTCTTTCAGGTGCTGGAGGACTTTGCCCGGAACCAGACACCACCTCGCACCACCTCCGTGCTCCATCGCACCCACGACACCGATCCAGCCTTCCAAATCGGTCCCTGGAGAGGGCACTTCCAGGTAGCAGGTGTTCAACCCTGGAGGGCGCCCTCCTGGGGTGTCTCTGGGCCGGCATTCCAGCAGCCGCAGGGTATCGCTGTCGATCCGCAGGGGCACCTCTACAGTGACAGCATCTTCAGAGGCACAGAGAGCAAACTCGAAGGCTTCCAGGTTCCTGGCGTAGTCCACAAGGAAGCGGGGCTCCCTGGCATGGACACCCTCCAACAGGGTCAGCAGGATGTCCTCAGCCCGCTGGAAATTCTCCAGCCGCTCCCTCCCGCGGGACACGATCACCTCGAGGTAGCTGTGCCAGAGGGAATTGTTGGCTTCCATGGCAGCTCTGCTGCCGTTGTGAGCCTGCTCCGAGCAGGAGTAAAAATACGTGGGCAGGGAGGGCAGAGCTGTGTGCCCGCGTGGGGAGGGTGGAGGGAAGCCACAGCTGGGCGTTGACAAGCACCAGTGCTGGGCGACTCCCAGGGAGAGGTACTGGGAGCAGCGTGTTCCACAGGGGCAGACCCAGGGCGGGGGATTGAGTCACACCGTGGCCCCCCTCCGGCACTCCAGAAGGGTGACAGCGATGGGTCATGCCAGGATAAGGCTGTGGTCTCCCACATTTGTCTTGGCACAGGTGCTGCGTGCCAGCGGCATCCCCTCACAGCCAGTGCCGGGTGAAGGCGACCCACTGCCCTCACGGCCCGGCTTAGCTCAGCTCAGCCTGCTGCTTGGGGCTGCCAGCGCCATGCTCTCAGCCTGTGTGGCGCCCACGGGAGCTGGGCACAACGCTGCGGTTCTGCAGGAGGGCTGCTCGGAGCAGCCCTGCGGGCCCATTGCATCACTGTCAACACCAGGCTCCAGCTTTCGAGGTGCGGGCAGTCCCCCAGCGCCTCTCGGCCGAGTTGAACCCCCGCACTTGACCCGGCTCCACGACGGAACCCTCCCCGCTCCGCAGATGGACCCCGCCCCGCAGGTAGAGCCCGGCCCGCCCCGCACGCACGCCCTGCCCGGGGTGCGGTTTCCTGCCGCCGGGCTGCGGGGCAGTCGTTCTGGAAGGACCAGCAAAGCATCGTTTTCGACCCCAAATCCCCTGTGGGGAGCGGCGGGGACAGCCCGTGCGGTCCCGCAGCCTGGCCGGTCCGGGGCTCGGTGCGTTCCTCCAGCCCGAACTGCCCGGCGGGCTCAGCCCCGCTGCAGGGACCGGGCAGGGACTGCCCGTCCCCTCCCACCTGCCCCCGCTCCTCTCCGTCTCCCACAAATCCCGGAGCGGGGATTTCCGAGTACGTTCCTTGTCTGAATGCCGTGCCCCTCCCGGGGCAAGTTCCCGGGCTTCGAGCAGGAGCTTGTAATGGTTATGGCTGGAAGGCTGGGCTCTCCCGGCAGGACAGCGTGGTTCACCCCTCCCAGGGTTCCCTGCAAACTGATCCTGCCCTTGGTCGGAGCAGGGAAGTGAATGGGGGAGTGGGGGAGGCTCCGTGTCAGCAGGGGCCCCTGTGGCAGGGGAGCCCGAGCCGAGCATGGGAACTGCTTCTGGGGAGGGGTGGGAGTATGCCATGGGGCTCATGGCTGGCGAGGGGAGGGAGAATGCCATGGGACTCATAGCTGTGCCTCCCAGCTCCTGCGGCTCAGGCTTACCCTTTTGTACAGCCCAGATGAGGTTTCTGCATCTCCCCGTGGTTGTTTCCAGTTCTCCTTGTGCCTCCCTCAGTCCCCTGTGACTGAGGAATGGACCTGAAAGTAGGGGTCTGTCCTTCTACCAGCTGACTGAAGGAGCTCCATCTGCCTCCCAAGAGAGCACAAGGCTCAGAGCTGTCACCTGCAGAGCATCCCTGAGCGCCTGCAGTTCGAGCCATGGAGATGAACAGTAGCCTGCACTGGGCTTCTCAGTACTGGGAGAGTGAGGGTGCGGGTGCTCAGGGCTAGGAAGCCTCAGCCAGATTTTAAAAGCCTGATGGTGGGTGACAGGCTCCAAGTCTCCTTACCTGAGCCCTGCACTCCAGGATTCATCTCACCTGAGCAGGAGGTGCTCAGTCCCCCACACTGATGATTGTCCCAACCAGGTCTGAGTGTTCAGCTTGGTCCTTACCTCTTCCATCATGTGGGGAAGACAAGCTGCCTGGCATCCCAGAGAGGGACCAAAAGAGACAGACTCCCTGCTGCCAAAGTGGGTCTCCTGTGGGCTTCACCCTCCCAGCCAGAGTGGTCTGGCTTATCCTGAAGGATGCTGAACCTGAGCCAGGCAAGAAAGATGACTGCTCCATGCACTGATATGGGAAAAAAGAAGGCAGAGAGATGCAGGCCACCCCTTTTCTGTGGGTGGTGGGCGACGGTTCACTGCTGGCAGGGTTGCCCTAGGAGCATCATTTGGTCATGGATGGAGTCCCTTCTGTGGCAGCAGCCAGGACATTCCTTCTGGCAGGGCCTGGCTGGGATGCTGGAGGATGGGGGTCCTGCAGAAGCTGGACTGAGAGCAGCAGTGGTACTATAGGAAGGTAAGGCTGGGCAGGGCAGGGAGACATGTATGTCCCCCCAGATGTCTTGGTGCTAGTAGGGTAACCATGCCCTCCTGGCATGGTGCTGGCTGACCCCAGTGACCCTGTTCCCATCACTGCTAGAGCTCTGATGCCAGGAGGAGCGAGCGTGATGTGATCTCCTCGGCTCATCACTACCTTTGGCACCTGCACTTTTCGGACCTCTAGGTGCCACAATCAAGAGGTTGGTGCTGCAAAATGCTGGCCTGCCTGCAGGCTGGCACTTTTCCCCTTTGTCCTTTCCCCTTTCCCCCTTCCTCGCTTCCCCTCCACCTTTCCCTTCCTCCTTCTTTCATCCTCTTTTCCCACTTCCCCTTCTTCACCCATCCTCTTTCCCCTTTTCACCTTCCTCTACCTCTTCCTCTCCCCTTCCCATTCCCTCCTCTCCCCTGCAGGGCAGACCCTGGAGAAGCAGCTTCCTGGCTGCTTCCAGGCGCAGTGGGAGAAGGAAGAGTGATGCTGGGTGGTGGCACACCTGGAGACACAGCTGGCCAGCCAGGAGAGGTGGGAGCAGCTGGAGGTTCTGGCAGAACTCTGGGCAGATCAGGTGGTGGGGGCCAGCAGTAACTCCATCCCACGGGGATGGGTGGGTGAGCCCTGTCTGGGGCCATGCCACATGGAGTGGCACACAGCTGGGTGGTCGGGACAGCGCCAGGACCCTCAACCCCGCCATCAGCCCAAACTGAGCACAACTCCATGGGAGGCAAGACAGCGGGGAAAAAACTCCTAGCAAGAAGTAGTTGCCTCAGTGAGGCCATGGAATACACGGCTGGAGCGTGCAGTGCTCTGCCTGGACGAGTCACCGGAGGCTGGCTGCGAGTGCCCTGGTACTGGCAGAGGGTCCGGGCTGAATGAGCTAATTGCTCCTTTTCCATCTCGGCATTTTATGGTTCTATGAATTTTTTCTCTGTTAGAAACAGGACAGAGAAAACAACCCAAAAATAAGAGCAAGGGCAAGCAAGAGAGAGGAGAAAACGTGGGGGCACGGGAGCACTAGGCATGGCAGGGGTGGACAAGGGGCTGCAGTGAGCCCCCAGTGTCCCTCACCCACCTCACCTCACCTCTCTGTGGGACACTGCAGCGCCCTGGACCCTGCAAGATGCCACTGTCACCTAGCAGAAAGACACTGGGGGGCTGAGCTCGTGAGTTGAGGAACTGAGAGAGGACAGGGACACTGGGATGCAGGAGGTAGGTGATGCTCTGCCCCTGCACCCCAGCTCCACCCCAGCGCCAGCACTTCTGCACCCCAGAAGCCCCCAGAGTGGCATGGCCCCCGGCAAAATGGCTGGGATGGGAAGGGGGGACAAAGGCAGGGAAGGTAGAGAGGAAGAGAGAGAGTAATTTAACATGACAGGCTGTTTATTTTGGCAAAAAGGGTCTCTTTTCAACAGATTTCAAAGCTTGGCCCCGGGGCAGGGGGAAACCACAGAGAGGGGTGGGAGATGAGGGGTGCGAGGTAGGGGGGGTTCAATGGGGCAACGCAGGCCGAGAGGAATGGAGAAGAATCCCCCATCTGTTTGTCCCTGGGGCACTGCTCCAGTTGTGCTTGCGTGCTCCAGTGGGGTGTCCCCCTGCAGGGTGCCCCCCTGGGCGTCCACACACTCCTGCACACACGTGCTTGCCTGCATGCACCAGCACACGTTCGCACGCTCCCCCTGCCCCTGCTCCTTCCTTCAGGCCAGGGCTCAGCTGGAGTCTTGGCTTCCCCCAGTGACATTTCAAAAGAGGCTGTTTATTTAAAAAAAAAAAAAAAAAAAAAAAAGCAAGCTTGCTTCTTTTTAATAAGTATTGAACTTGTAACATTTTGAGAATTTTAGTATTTTAGAAAAAATATTTATGATAGAGAGGGATTTTTCTTCATTAAATACATCTTAATAACTCTAAAAATGACATTAATAAAGATTAAAAACCAGTTTCTGTCTCTTGTTGAGTCTATTTCAAATCATGGCAAACAAATTTGCATAATCATACCTTAATTTAGCAGCCTCTGTCCCATGATAAGGCAATGACCAGCAGCCAATGGGAATTCGAACCTTTTGACTTGTGTTGGCCTCTTTCGTTCCCTAGAGAAATTACTTGTATGCAAAACCTATCATCATATTTCAGAGCAACATGTACTGCACAAACAAGAATTATGTTAAAGGCTACATAGTTCTTCCTTGCCTTTGATAGGGCCATTTCCATTTCTTTTTAATTACTACTGGAGAAGCCTTTCATGGGATGTTTTAGTGAGATGTTGTCTCCTACCTTGCAAATAACGTTTTGTGTTTTTTTTCACATATGGTAGGAGTTCAGATCATCAAACAAAGCCAGCACCGACTTCTGACTTACTTCCAGATATATGATAAGTTATTATGATCTGTCACTTACTTAATCATGCTCAAGGGTGTTAATATTTTGTGACATGTCATGAATGAGAAGCTGCTGTAACTCAGAAGTTGTCTCCTGTCACAACTGTCAAGCAGGACGTGAAATCTGTTCCCACCGGTAAAATTTGCTTATCTACCTACCTAATTTAAGACCAGGACTTCAATATACCATTCCTGTACTGTCCCAGAGAAGCATTGTGTTGATGGAGAAGTTAAGAAAATGTTTTCCTCTTTCTTTACACATCGCCTGTTAATTTGGCCACCGAACTAGAGCGTGCTGTTGTATGCACCAAATTCTTTTCCTCTATTATTTAGAAGAAAAATCCATTTATCAGAGCAAATAGGGTCTGCTCTCATATAACTCCTCTTGAAACCAATGAGTTACAGATTTCATTGTCACCAAAAATGTCAATGTGGCAGAGAAGTACAGCCAAGTGTGATAGTATTACACCTCCAAAGATAATAAAGAATCAGAAGAGGTCTTTAATATAAAACTGATTCAGAGTATAAAGACTGGTACTAGTATAAAGAAAGTTACTATTCTCCCCCTCAGGACAAGAACCATGGAGAAAAGAGTGCTCCTTTTCCTGTAAAAACATCTTATTTGGTGGATGGGAGGACTGAAGGCTCTTCATTAAAAGATTACCAAAGTTTCTGTGGTCTCAGGATCATAAGATGGATGTAAGTTTCTCAGTACAGTACACTTCACTAAGAAAGAGTGTTAAGCACATGCCAGTCTCTATGGAACAGAAATTATAAACTCTGTGGGAAATAAACGTACTTATCATCCTTCCAAGATATAGTCTATTAGGAAAACATAGGTAGTAAAAGTGCTAAATTATCTAATGAATAATGACTCTTTCAAAAAGAAAGTGACTAACCAGACAAGTGACTGCAGTAGAAAATATAAATATTTCTAATCTAAGCAAACCTTTGTATAAGAAATTAATGGATCAAATAAAGCAACAAACACCTATAACTATGAAGCAGATCGTGACTCCTAAACTCATATCTTTAGAAAGGGTGGAAGGGTCAGGCCAAAACAAGTTTTTTAGAGAGTAACAGATTCAGTTTGTGTGCCAAACCAGTTAGACTATCTCATCAAGTATCGCAGAACACTTAACCTGATGTTCTCTGTTCTTCCTCCGAAAAGCAGAGGGGGTGACAAATCCCAGAACTTGGATGAATCTGCTAAGATTTGGCAGTATTTATGTACTATGGGTGCGGATTCCTGACAAATTCCTCTCATGGAAAACTTTGTACTGCTCTGAGCCACTAGTGTCTCCCTTTGTCGTTGAGTCTGGGGGATCTGACTTGAGTGACTAAGTAGTTGTGTATAGGTAAGCTCAGTTGACTTCAGAAAACCATTTCTGTTTAATATAGAAAATTTTATGAATTTATATGGGAACTCTTGGTACAAGAGATCTTCCTGGGAATCAGAGAATATTTTGGGTTGTAAGGGACCTTAAAGATCATCTGGTTCCAACTCCCCTGCCATGGGCCGGGATATCTTCCACTAGACCAAGTTGCTCCAAGCCCCATCCAACATGGCCTCAAACACTTCCAGGGATGGGGCAGCCACAATGCCTCTGGGCAACCTGTGCCAGAGCCTCACCACCCTCACAGAAAAGAATTTATTCTTACATGTAATCCAAATTTACCCTCTACAATTTAAAACCATCCACCCTTGTCCTATCACTCTATGCCCTTGTAAAAAAGTCCCTCTCCATCACTCTTGTGGCCCCTTTAGATACTGGGATGTGCTGGAAGTTCTTCCCAGAGACTTTTTTTCTGGGGGCTGAACAAACCCAGTGCTCTCAGTCTGTCTTCATAGAAGATGTTCTCCAGTCTCAGCCCTCGCTCCAGAAAGTCCACATCCTTCTTAAGCTGGAACACTTACTAGTAAAGACTGAGGCAAAAATGTTGTTGAGTACCTCAGCCCTCAGCTCAGCCTACCTGGCCACAGGTAACCAGGTCTTCCATTTTGTTCCAGAGGGGTCTTATATTCTCCATAATCTTCTTTTCATCACCACTGTGCCTAGAGAAACTTTTCTTGCTGCCCTTGGTGTAATGCTGTTCTAACTTTTACAAGTGGCTTTTAGTCTTACTGTAGGTCAAACAAAAGTCCCAGAGCAGTGTGTTTTCCTGAGGCTGTAAGGGCGTTATGATATGGTTCCATATTTTCTGATCTACTCCCATCTTTCTTCCAAATACATAAAGAATAATAGAAGGAGGTCAGAGGCCAATTATTAAAATTAGTCACTAAGGTCAGAACAAGAAGTAATGGGATGAAGCTGAAACAAAGAGGAAATTTTAGTTAATGATTAAGACAAACTTTATTAGGATAGTTAGAGCTATGGAATAAACTGCCAAGGGAGGTCACAGAATCACTTTCACTTAGAAGCACTGAAGGGCAGACTTATAATCAGTCTCCCAGTAATGTCTTAAGGAAAATTAATTCAGTCTTGCTGTGAAGTACAGGTATAAGCTATGCCACTCACTAGGGTCCCTATTCCAACCCCAATGTTTCAGTGTTGAATTTATGGAAAAAAACCAATAATTCTCTTTTCATAGAGAAAAGAAGTTTGAGGAGAGAAAGATGCTGATCTATATGTTGACTAATACTTTGCTAATGCACCCAGCATGTCTAATTGGGTGCCATTATTCCTCAGAGATTTTAAAGGACATTAAGAGTGATTCCACCCAATTATTATTATTTTTATCCAAGCATCTCAAACCTTATTGCAAGCTTTGTGAAGCTCGATTAACCTATCAAGCTTCACCACAGGAACATGTTGTGCCCAGGTGGTTATTGTGACAAAAGCAGCTGTGTCATGAGACTTGAGGATTTATTTCTAAATCATAATAAATAGCTTGAAGCAGCGCCAAATTCAAGATTGAGTTGAAAAGGTTGAGTGTATCAGGGAAAATAGGTGCTACTTTAAAGGCAGATAGACAATTAATAGTGTACCCTTGATCCTGTGGGCCATGTCCAGAGAGCTAACTGAACTGGGCATGGTGTAAAAATACATGTGGGTAAACGCCTCACGGTCACTTTTCTAGCTGGTTAAATCTTGGGCCAAACAATGTATTTCTGACACTGTAATTTCTTTAGTCTCTGGGTAAAGGAAAATCTCTTTGCAAAAACAAAACCCTGGGAGCTCCTTACATTAATTCCTACATTGAGTCTAAACTCTGTGTTTGAAGTAGGAAAAGAACAGCAAACCCATTTTAAAGAACACCCAGAGATGAAAAATCTGTCATCATCTTTGGTAAATAGTTCCCATGGTTAATAATTTTACTGTTTAAATCTGTACTTTATTTTCAGTTTGAATTGCTGTAGCTTTGACAACCAGCCTTTGAATGTTGCTGCAACTTTGTCCACAATGTTCTTTACATAGATATTTACAGACTAATCAAATCTCTACAGGTGTTTTACCTCTTCCAAGTCAAATCAAATGGAATACTGAATTCATGTGGGGATAAGTAAGAAAAAAAATTATGTCTGAACACTGATGTGAAAAGATTGTACAAAGGTAATATGGACAAGCAGCAGTTATAGCCATGTTTAAAACTTACTGCTTCCTTCATTATCCATTATAGTCAGCTTTAATTCTTTTTCTAATGCCACGCTTGGTCCTAGTTGTTTCTTTACACTCAGCTTACCAAGCAACCTAAGAAGCTCGGAGTCAGTCATCTATTCTGATCATTATTTACTGCTACACTCACATTTATGTCATCTGAAAATGTTCTCATTAATGATTTTCAGTTTTTAGGGGTTTTTTTCCCAAGGTCCCTGTTAAAACTATTTAATCATGATTGGTATGAACCATGACTTAACTGGAATTCCAATGAAAGGAATTTTCGAGGGCTGATAGCACATTTTATGGGATATATATATACACAGTATTTTTTTTCATCTGTGCAAAGTAAACTATATTAATTATTTAAACCTACAGTACTAACTACCTCTTCCACTTATTCTTAGAAAAGTGTTCAAACTTATTCTTGCAAAAATGTTCTTATAATCAGCCAACCCCTGTCTGGGACTTTGAAGCTTTTGTTTGAGTATCATCACATCAGTCTTTCCAAGTTATTATGACTAATGCATTAAAAATTAATTTAGTCTACTTCATAATGTCTGGTCATAAAAGATCAGTTATTAGTTGTTTTTTGGGTTTGGGTTTTTTCATTGTTTTGGGGGGAAGGAAGGAAGTTATGTAGCAAATATTTTGTACGCTTTTTCAGCATTCTTCAAATGTCCTTAGTTTTCCAGAAAAAGGTAAAGTGCACATCAAAATTATGAAAAGTGTCAAAGGACAGTTTTATCCTGGTTATTTCATAACAGCAACAAAAGCGAAGGAGGGAGTATCCAGAAACAACAGTTTTGGTAAGCACGAAGGGTAGACCATACAAAGATCAGGTCTGTAAAATGTAGACCAACATATATAGACCATCCTTAGATAAGAAGAGGGAGAAGTTACTTCCTTCCCTGTCATTGTAAAAGTTCATATCCCCTTTTTAGTCTGGGACAGAGATCTGTTTCTAAGTGTGTGAAGGGAATGTTGAAGAGGCTGGAGCCAGGTCCTTCTTGGTGATACCAATCAATGGGATGAGTGGCGTTAGGCAGAAACCGGCAGACGGGAAGTTCCACCTGAACGTGAGGAAGAATTTCTTTAATGTGCGGGTGACTGAGCACTGGAACAGATTGCCCAGAGAGGCTGTGGAGTCCCCTTCCCAGGAGATATTCCAAAGCCATCTGGACACAATCCTGAACAATATGCTGGAGCAGGGAGGCTGGAGTAGGTGAACTGCAGTGGTCCTTTCCAACCTATCTGTTCTGTGATTCTTACGGTCAGTTCAGTTACACCAAAAACACGCCACAGCTCAAGGCCAGGGGGGAAAAAAAAAAAGAAAAGAAAAAAAAATCACAATAAAAAGGTAGATACACCAACTGTGCGAACAGAATGATTATGCCAAACTTGAGAGACTGGACACCAATCAGCAATGTGACAACTGAATCCATTGCTGCAGACAAAATGCTGTAGTAAACATTCGAGAGAAAAGGAAGGGAGAGGGGAGGAGGAAAAGAAAGAGGGAGATATTCATTTTTATCAGATTAGGATTGATTTAAAGATTGTTTGGAAGCTACTTTCATTTTCATTTTGATATTATTAGGAAATAGCAGCATGTAACAGGCTTTGACACTGAATGCTATGCTTTGCATCAGTTGAAGAAGATGCCTGGGGAAGCAGGGGGGAGCAGGGGGGGAGCAGGGAGGAATTGATCAGATTCTTTCTTTTTTCATATGGGAGGGAAAAAGTTGTGTGACATTTACAAAGTCATCTGTCACCTGAACAACAGGCTGGAAGACAAGTTCCTGCATTTCATGCTTTATATTTTATTTTAACCCACACACAACCATTTCTCTTGGCCTGAAGTTAAAGGGAACACTCCACTTCCAGTGATGAAAATCAGTTACTTCTACTTATTCATCCACTATCTCTCTCACCATTTATTCATTCATTGCTCCACTGTATTGTTCCCTGTGCACCTCAAACCCATGGTTTTCGGATGAAAACATGGATTTATACCTGGACTTTCACTAACCTACCAGTTCTTATAAAACATTGCCAATAGTTGTTAAGGCATTTTACAAATAATTATAATAATGGGATTTGAGATTTATGACCTGTCTTGTTTTGGGTCTTTGATTTTCCTTTTGACAGGAAATCTGACAAAGAAAGACATGGAGTGTATTGACGGATGTTAAATAGTGAAATAACAGTCAAACAGGAACTGCTGTATCCCAAGTCTGTGCTTCGAAATCACAATTTATGAACACTTTATGTCAGTACTATGATTTAACTGCATGCTTTTAAGGACATTGCCTTTAAATTCTGGTTTTTATTCTTCCCATTCGCAAACATTTTTTTCATTCATTTCATCCCAAATCCCAGAACACACAGTCCAGTCATTGATCATTAAAGTCTGAATAGGGTTACGTTGCTCAAGGAAGAAAGGAGGTGACTAAATATCATAGAATCATAGGATTGTTTAGGTTGGAAAATGTTGGAAGTTGGGTTTGCAATATATGAGAAACTGTTGTTTGAACATATTTCAAAATGGCTTTTTGTAGTCTTTTT
>JAWWES010000011.1:21736204-21820785 GCA_035583135.1 Lophotriccus pileatus | reverse complement strand
TGGAGTCTTGGCTTCCCCCAGTGACATTTCAAAACAGGCTGTTTATTAAAAAAAAAAAAAAAAAAAAAAAAGAGGCAAAAAAATGACTAGGAAAGAAATAATTATTATAATCACATTAAGAGCTTTGGCTGTAAAAACCCAGCGAGGGCGCGGGGAAGGAGCCGGGGCTGCTCTCGGCAGGGAGTGCAGGGGGTGGTTTTCCTGCCTTGTGCGCTTTTATTTTCCAGTCCAGGTCCAACAGCTTCTCCCCTCCTCCCCTTTTCCTCTTCTTTATCCTGGGAAATGAAAACAATTTATTTAATGATGGATCGTTCCTTTCTCTGGTCACTGACCTTCTGCGTGAATTTCTGCTGAGCTCGGCGGAAAACACGAGGCTGGGTTGTGGATCACATCTGTGGGTGGGGGAGGGGGGGAGCTCACCCTCATCCTTCCCAAAATCCACAGCAACTGTTCTGGGGAGCGGGACGGGGCTGGCGGAGAGGGTCCCCACCACAGTGGGAAGCGTTGCTGCAGGCGCTGTCCCTGCAGACTGGGGGCTTTGGGGGCAGATATGGGGGCTGCTGCAGCCCCCAGAGCCCTTCCACCCCATCCCCTTCTCTCCTGGAGCACCCTCAGTGGTTCCTGGCGTCCACTGCCTTCTCCCTCACCTGGCCTGGGGTGCAAGGGCTGGGCTGGGGTGCAGTCCTGAGGTGGGAGTGAGGAACAAAGGAGTGACCTCCATCCTGCCAACAGTCTTTGCTGTCCAGTGGAGCTTTCCTTGCTCAGGGTGTCTGCCAAAAGTCGTTTTCGGACCTGATCAGAGATGTGAGCAGGGAGGCGTGTGGGGCTGCGGGGGTCTCCCAGCAGTGGCCAGCAATGTATCCCCTGTAGCAGGCATCTGGCCTCTGGCCAGCCCACTGCTTGACTGAGTTCTGCTCCCTGGGGAGGGGAGTGCTGGAGCAGTAAGGGAAAGGGGCAGGAGCACAGCCACCTTTGGTTCAGGGGGCTGTCAACACCTAGCATGCATTGCCCCAGGGCCCCAGGCGTGGGGGCAGCTCTTCGTCCCTGGTCCCTGCTCAATCCCCTGCTCGACCCCCAGCTGACCTGTGGAGCTGGGATGGAGCAATCCAGCATCCAGCCTCCTCCCCTACGGCCCTTCATCTGCCACGGCCTGTTGCTCAAAGCATGGTTCTTGTAAAAATGCGTAAATATTTATACAAGAATAATTTAAAAAACATGGTCTGTCAAATAATCAAAGCGGCAGAACATCTGAGGAGCTTTCAGCTGGATAGGGAAACCCCGTGTTCCTTCCCGATGCCCCGCTGCAATGCTGGAGGTGCTCGTGGCCAGCCCCAGCCCTGTGGGGTGCTGGACTCGCCAACACAAGTTCACAAGAACTTTGAAGTCTTCATTAACGTGGTCCCACAGTAGCGGGTGGCTTTCACTTGCATCAACCCAGCTGCCTGCTGCAGGAGTCAGAGCCAGGGATGGGACCTCACCAAGCACTGGTTTGAGCCTCCTGTCCTGGTTTCAGCACTGTCCCCTGCACTGGGACTGCACCAGGAGCGGGAGATATCCCTGGGTGAAGTGTTTTGTCCCTGTCTTCTCCTGACCTGCATGGTGAGGCCAGGGGTGGAAGGACGGCAGCTGAGCTGGCAGGGTGACCCCTGGTGCTATGGGGTGGCTGGGGTACTCCCCTCTAGCACCCCCCAGAGCTGGCAGCACCCTCAGCATTCCTAAAGCTTGCCTGTGCAGTGATGGGGTGAGAGCCTTGGACCAGGGAATTCCCCAGGGAATAGGATTTGTGTCCATCTCAACGGTCCCACCTCCCTGTTGACGCTGGTGCCAGCAGATGCCAGCAGAGCCACAGCTCCTCTCCTGTGTCCCGGTGGCACCGTGTCCACCCAGCACCACCGAGCAGCCCTGAACTAGTGCTCCCCAGGGGAGCAGCACCTGGAGCCATGTCCTTCTGCTCTCTCTGGGGCTCCTCTGGCTGGGGCAAGTTAGGAGACACAGCTGCCACCCAGTGATCTCCCTGCCACAGTAGCTTAGGTGACACGTGGCCAGCAGATGCCTAGGCCGCCTGGTTGGGGAGGGGTCCCAAGGTGGCAGGAGAAGGTGAAGGGGTAGGAGAGAGGAAGGGGTTCCCCCTGTTCCCACAGCCCCGTGGAGCAGAGGCAGGCATTGCTGGGGGCTCAGGCAGTGCACAGGGAGCAGGAGCTGGGTGTTGCAGTAACCTCCATCCTCCTGGCTGCTCTCCAGCCCCTTCCCACCACCCACATCTGTGTGTGCGATCTGTGTTGCTGCATTCTTTGAGCGTGAGCCAGATAAAGGGTTCAAACACTTTCATTAAATGTCAGCTCCCCTCAAACTCTCACACACCTCCCTGGGCTACCTGGCTGCCTCTCCCACCCTGGGGAGGGGGTTCTTGGGACCCGTTCTCCCCATGGGAGGTGATGCTTGTGCAGCACACGTGTTCGGCATCCGCGGGGAACAACACTCTTTGGGCTTGGCCCAGCTAGCTGGAAAGGAGGGAAGAGCCAAATCCAAACCATGTGCTGACCTGCAGCCCCCTCTGTCCTAAAGCATCCATGCTGAATGCACTCTGGATCATTAATAGCTCCCTTAGGTCACTTCCACACGTCCTGTCCCCCAAGCACAGAGTCTGGCCGGGATGGAGGGTGGGTAGGGTTTTGTGCTCTTCTCCAGTGGTTCTCCAGGACTGTCTTTTGTGAGAGGTAGTGGGCAACCACAGAGCTGTGAGCGGCAGCTGGCAGGAACCCGGAGGCAACTGCCTGTGTATTTGGGGCAACCCTGAAACTGTGATGCCAAGCAGAGACAGGATTGTGGTGAGCAGAAGGATCTCTGCCTCTATCCCTCACTTCTGGAGGCAGCATCCACCTCTCCCTCTGGCACAACTTTGCAGTGGGGAGCTGGACCCATAGCATGCTGGTGCCAACTGGCCTCCTCAACCCCCTTGCTGGATGCCCATGGAGTCCGGGAGGAAGCACCAAGTCCAAGCACTCTGGGACCTACGATGGGGTGATTCACTGGGGAGCATCCCAGGCTGCATGTTCCAGGGAAGCTGGAATGAGCACTGGGATATCCCTGGGACCTGCATAGTCCTCTCCACAGCCTGACATTCCTCTTGGGATTGGTGTGGTGGGTCCTGCCCCTGTTTTGAGAGCCACCAAGGAGCTGGACACCACAAAGGTGGTGGCAGGTGGAGGAAAGGGGCATCTGCTTCTGGAGAAGGAGCGGATGGTGGAGGACGGAGTTTGGCCAGATGGTGTGGGGAAAGGGCTGCTTTCCCCCATGGTCCCCCCAGCATTTTCAGCACAGAGCCCAACTTCACACCAGCTCCAGCTCTGGGCCCAGAGGAAATGTCTGCATCTGGGGCCCACAGCTGTTCTCCCTGCTCAGTTTACTGCTTCCAATTTAATGTCCTGGTGAGTTGGGCTGGGATGACACAGGGGTGAGAAGTGCGCCTGGAAGAAAATCCAGAAAATCGTGGCATGGCACGGCAGAACCAGGATATGGCGCTGGGATCGTGGGGCTCACTCTCACAGGTGCAAGGTGGTAGGTGGGTTACAACCAGAAGACAACCCCCCCTCCCCAGTCACTGCCCAAAAGAGATGGGTCTCGGTTGCACCCCCAAGCCACAGATGGGCTGCGTGGGGAGGATGGCAGTGCCCCTCCTGCCTCCCCCCACGGCATCCCCCGGGGCCGGGGCCAGGGCAGGGTTGTGCAGCCCTAATGCCTTCCAAAAGATCAGCAGGGAACGGCCAGGGAGGGTAATTCATATCAAACCCATAAAACCTTTATTAGTGTCCCGGGGGAGAAATCCGGATGTGGCCGTTTATTTATTTTGGAATTCGATTTTTTTTTTTTTTCTCTTTTCCTTTTAACATTTTCTTCCTAGAGATTCTTAAAGGGACAGGGTCACCTCTCCGGGATCGGCAGTGGGGCTCAGCCAGGGCTGCCTGCCTCGGGGGCATTTGGTCCTGGAGCACTGGTGCTGGCTGAGTTGCACTGGCTTCTTGGGGGTCAGGCTGATCTTGGGGTCCAGCTATGGGGCCACTCTGAGGGGAAGCAGTCCCAGAGCTGTCAGGGGCTGGGGGTGCCATGCTGCCCCAGAGCCCCACAGTGTGCCCCCTGGGTGCTGCATCCCTGCTTCCCACTTTTTTGCCCTCCACCCTTCACCTCAGGCCTTCGTGTTCTTAACTACAGAGAGATGATGAACCCCGTGCCAGCAGTGCGTGGGTGAGGATTTTGGGAGCACCCTTGTGCTGATGGCAGAGCACGGCCCCTGGTGAGGCAGACTTTCCGTGGCAGTGTCCATGGCCGGTCCTCACCCAGTCCCAATGCTGTTCACTCTTTACATAATTTGTTCCTTGGCCCCTTTTCAGGTGTACCTCGCAATCCTGACAGCAGAGGATATTTATACAGCAGGGGTGTGGAATAACATGGAAAACCTCTGGAGCTGGGAATTGATTCCCACGTTGTGCCAGCACCAGAGGTAGGTGATGGGCCTCCCTGGTTTTTCTGGGGCTGGAGGGGGTTCTCCCTCACATCCGCCCTGGCACCTTGGATGCTTTTGCTGTGGGACAAGGTGGTCGAGGACCCTGAGCCCCCCACCCCCAATCCAGCAGGTTCCCTCACCCCAGCACCTGCCCACGGTGGCATAGGTAGCGCTCATCATTAATTGATAATCAGAATCAGTTTTTGATGGGTGTCCCCGGGGGCAGCCTTCCACTTTCCTGGGAGCTCAGCCTCTCCCCATAAAACCATTTCCCGATGATAAATGTAGGGTGGGTGTGTTTGTTTTGCTTGTGTTTTTTTTTTTTTTTTTCTCCAGTAGACAAAGAAGCCCTTGAGCCTGGAGTGTAACCTAAAACATGGCATTCCTGAAAAGAATTTCCTGATAATATTTTTAGCACCTGAAAAAAAAAAAAAAAAAAGAAAAAAAAAAAAGAAGGGGGGGGGGAAGGAAGCCAAAAAAAGGAAATGACACAGGTTTGGGTTTTTTTCCTTTCTCTTTCACATTTTTTTTTCCTCATTCAGTCCGGTGTTTTAAGGGAGCAGAGCCGACCGCTGCTGAGCCACTGCAGGAGGGAGCGGCTGGCCGCGGAGGGGGGCTCCGCGCCCACGCGTGGTTTCGGGTGGGAGCTGCTCGTCCCGCGGGGGGACAAAGGTGGGGGGGCGTGGGAGGAAGTGGGCGGGGTGGGGAGAGGGGGGGGTCACCCCCTAGCTGCGGCGCCCCACGCGCGGACCCCCCGCCCCTGTCCCCCCTCCTCCCACGCCGCCCGTGGGGGGACCCCGCCCCCTCTGGCCCCGCCCCCTGGCCCCGCCCCCCGGCGCGCCGAGCGCCCATTGGGTGGCCGTGCCCGAGCTATGCAAATGAGGCGCGGGGGGCGTGGCCGGCGCGGGGAAGGGCCTGCGCTGCGCTGGGCGCGGGTCCGCGCTGAGCTCCGCGCCCTCCGTGCGGGCAGCGCCTGCCCTGCCCTGCCCTGCCCTGCCCTGCCCTGCCCTGCCCTGCCCTGCCCTGCCCTGCCTTTACCCTCCTCTTTTCCCTTCCCTTTCCCCGCCATGCCTCGGTGGCTGGTGCCCCCGTGAGAGGCGATCGGCGTTGCCGGCGGCCATGCGGGTCCTGGCAGGTTGGGCCGTGCTGGTGGCCCTGGGCGAGTGGCTGTGGGCCGGTGGTGAGGTGCCGCTGGGGGATTTCTACCCCTTCGGGCCGGCCCAGGGCGACGCCGCCACGCGGAAGCAGGACGACGGTGGCTCCGAGCTCCGGCCTCTCTCCATCCCCTTCCCCTTCTTTGGTGCGGGGCACACCGGCCTCTATGTGAGTAATTTCGGCTTATTTCTTCTTATTTCCTCTTGTTTCCTCCGATTCGCTCCCTCTTGTTTCCTCTTATTTGCTCCCTCTTATTTGTTTCCTCCTATACCGTCTTATTCCCTCTCTCCTATTTATTTTCTCCTCTTCCTCTTCTCTTCCCTGTCCTGCTCGGATGAATCTGAGTTCCCTTGAGGGCCATCAGATGGTCCCCGCGTAACTGGAAGCATCAGTGTGCCAAGGGTGATGCGGTGGGCCCCAGGCTTGGGGAGCAGGCTGGACCCCTGGCTCAGTGCAGGGGTCCCCAGCGAGAGTCCTGGCCCCGATGTGCTGGGAATGCTGGACAAAGTGCTCACCTGCAGTGAGGAACCTGCACTGAGGTCCCTGCCCGGTGGCCCTTGAGGGCGATGGGGGGATTCTGAGTGCGATGCAGAACAAACATGCCCGCCCTTTGGGCTGCCCATTTGGCACATGTGACTCCCTTGCCTGTGCCCACTGGGCTCCTGGGACTACTGGTGACATACTCCCTTGCAGCCCCCAGTCCACCTGGAGGGGATTGTGGCCAGAGAGCCGGAGTCATGCCTGGCCCGTCATATCCCCTGCAGCTGTGGCCGTTGGGCAGAGGGGCAACTCTGAGTAGCTGGCTGTCCATGCAGTCTTTTGGGCGGTGCTGCCTTGTGTCCTGGAGTGAAATCTGGGCTCTCCACACCCGTTGCCACCTGGCACAGTGAATCCTTCAGCTTCCTGGTCCATTCTCCCTGGTTTGCTCTTGACTGACTGATGATCCAGACCCAGCTGATGGAGGAGAGGGCTGAGCATCACCTTGGTGCCATCCTGCAGCTGGACTCACGTACTATCCCACTGCCTTGGCTCAGCACAGGTGTGCTTGGTCCTACCTGGTGGTGTTTTTCCCCTGATCTGAGTGCCAGCCCTGCCATGGAATGGGAGGGACCTGGGCTTGGGGTGGGGACCACCATGGGAGGATGGAAGAGGCTGGGAGAAGCCAGGTGACGTGATGATTGTCCCGTACAGGATCCACAGTGTGGCTCTAGGTCTTGGAGGGGCTGCAGGGGTCAGAGGGCAGTATGTTATGTTCCCTTTCCCTGAGTCAAGACCCCCCTGGCTCTGCAGAAAGCCAGCTTGGCTGCCCCCAGCGTGGGAGTTCATGTGGCAGGGGCTCTCCTGCCCAAAGGAGCTGCTGTCTGGGGGGGACTGAAACAGGGCTGGGCTCACCTGGAAATCTCTGTCCTCGAGGGCTGTCTCCGCCCCCTCCTCTTTCATAAAACCCAGCAACAACAAAAAAAAGCCCTTCTTGGCTCTGGTTCTCTCCCATCTTGCTTTAATCAAGGGAAGAATGTTCCTCTGCAGACACAGTGGGGTTACGGAGGCTTTGGGAAAACAGAATCCTCTTTCCCTTAGTCACAGTGAGGACTGCCCAGTGTTTGAATGGAGGGGCTGAGGAACCCTCCTTGGGAGCTGGGGAGCTTCCCTAGGGGCTGCACAGGACCATCGCAGCTCAGCCCTGCCCCCGTGCCTGGCTGTGCTGGCAGCTGTGGGGAAGGCATGCTGGCTTCCACACGGCTCCTGGGGATGCTGGCGCCCGGCTCCTTGTTGGCCCGTGAGTGTGACACCACAGTGCCCTGTGTGCTAGAGCTCTTCTCTCCACTGGAGAGCCTCTTGCCTGCACTATGCCCCCCTTTCCCACCCTGCAGCCCCGGGGCTTGCCAGAGCCAGGCGCTGTACCCTGGAGAGCTTGGCTGGGGGCTGTGTGCTCCTGCCTGTCCCACTGTCACTTGAGGGCCGGGGAATGGAGCAGTTTGGGAGCTGCCTGCCCTGCTGAACCTGGCAGAGTGCTAGCAGAGTTTCCTCCTGGGAATTTGAGAGCTCAGGGTGAGAGCATTTCCCTTTGATCCCTGCCCCCCCACAGCCTATTCAGGCAGGCAGGGGATTTCTTCCTCTTCCTCACCCCTGCGGCATCTGTAAGCCTTGAGGCAGCACTGCAGGCGGCAGCATCCACTATTTCCAGCTTCCTTACCTGGGCTGAGAGCGGCCTCTGCCATGCGTCCCTGGGCCAATCATAACTGCCCCAGTTAATTAGTGCTGGGCAACAGCTTGGAGTATGTCACCCCGGGGGTCTGCTGTCCCCCACTTTAATGAGAGCGGCCTGCTGAAGCACTGGGGGCTCTTGGTCACCTGGGGCCCACAAGCCTGTTGGCTCCCTCGGAATGCTGTGCATGCCGGTGGATGGACGGCTGCCCAGCAAGGCTCCCACACATCCTGGGCCAGTGCCCACAAGGCTCAGGCACAGCCCCCCTGCCAGGAGGCTCACGGAGGTGCCCGGCTGCAGACCCCAACCTCCTGGGCTGAGTGTGAGCTGTGGGGGAGCAGGGAGCGGGCTCGGCCCCTCGCCCCGGCCGAGAGCGCTGCGGCGAGATGGCCCCGTGCGCTGGGCACTGTTTGTTTAGAGTGCCGGGCTCCTGCAGTTTTCGCAGCTGTTCCCTTTCCTCTGGCCCGAAGAACAGGGCTCGGTTTGTTCGGGCCGTTGCCTGCAGCTGCGCTCCGGCGAGCAGGCGGCCGGGGTGGGGGACTGCGGGTGTTGTGGGTGCCGGGGCACGTCTCGTCTCTGCTTCTAAGGACAGGAAGGGGAAGTGCTCCAATATTTGTGGAAAGGGGAGAGGGAGAGAAAGGTGAAATGGAAAGCACCTCTAAAACACGGATTCCTGCCGGCAGCAGGAGTCAGCTGTGGCCATTCGTTTCTTTTCCTCCCTCTCTGTAGGTAAACAACAACGGGATCATCTCATTCCTGAAAGAGGTCTCCCAGTTCACACCGGTGGCTTTCCCCATCTCCAAGGACCGGCGAGTGGTTGCCGCGTTCTGGGCGGACGTGGATAACCGGCGGGCAGGCGATGTGTATTACCGAGAGAGCACCGAGCAGCCCATCCTGGAGAGAGCGAGCAGGGACATTGCTCAGTATTTCCCTGAGTTCCCTGGATTTTCCGCGCAGTGGGTCTTCATCGCCACCTGGTACCGCGTCACCTTCTTCGGGGGCAGCTCGTTTTCGCCAGTGAGTAACTGGGGCGAAGCAGCCGCCCCAGGTCCGTGTCTTCCATGGTGGTGTGGCTCCTGCCACGTGTGTCACACGGAGCTGGAAGCAGGGCTGAGTTGACCATGATGGCTCCATCCGCAGCACCTTGCTGTGACAGGGCAGTGGTGGGCTGGCAATGCCAACCCTCCTCTCTGTGCCACGTGGAGGCTTTACGTCACCAGCGGCCACCTCCTTGTGCAGCACCAAGGTGCTGTTTTCCTTCCAGATGCCCGATATCCATATTTCCCCTCATTTTCCTGGGAGGAGAAGCAAGATCTTCTGGCTGATGATCACAGCGAATTAGGATTAAAAATAAATAAACTCAAGTGCCTGTTCTCACAGAGGAAGACCGGGGTCAAAGAAACAACCCTTTGCAGAACGTTCCTTCCGTCACCGTATTTTCTGACCGGTTCATCCTTCCTCACTGCTTTCTTCCCCTCCCTGCTGCAGGTAAACACCTTCCAGATTGTCCTCATCACGGATGGCAAGCTCTCCTTCACCATCTTCAACTATGAGTCCATCACCTGGACGACGGGTATGCACGCCAGCAGTGGGGGGGACTTTGCCGGGCTTGGTGGCATCGCGGCACAGGTAAGCGGCGAACATGGCCCCTGGGGCTCCTCGGTAGCACATCCACCCTGCGAGCTCATGGCTCCTGGTTGGGTTTTTTGGAGGTGGAAAACCTGCCCCTGCTTCCCCCCCCCCACACCCCCTCCCCTCTTCAGAGTTCTTAAATATCTGTGTGTGCTCTGGCTCCCAAAGCTGAGACCATACAGGGAGCTTTGTTATCCTGAAACCACAGGTCTTTGCCTTGGCTGCTGCCTCACAGTCCCTTTTCCTTCCTAAACTCAGCCTTTAAGAGCAGCTGCCACAGCCAGCATAGCTTTTGCTTGTATTTTTATTTCTTCCGTATGTGTGTTGTGTTTAAGGGGAAAAAAGCCAACACCCACACCCGCAAAAACCCCAGTACCCACTTGGACGTGTGAATTTACCAACAGTTGATCTGTGCTTGGCTCCCTGCCTGCCAGCCTGCAGCAGGCAGGGTGCTGCAGGTGGAGGGGAAGTGGATGGGATTTGAATGCTAGGGGAGAGACTAAGCAGGCCCGGCAGCCACTTCACCCTGTGGTCCCAAGCATGTGGACAGGGCTGAGCGCTGGCTGGTGGCATGGGGAAGGGAACAGTTGGTCCCAGCAGTGCCACCAGTGGCGCTGAGTGGCAGGAGGGGAGAGTCCAGTTGCCTTCCCCCATGCACTAGTGATGTCTCTTTACCCTCTGCCCTTGTCCTCCCAGGCAGGTTTTAACGCTGGTGATGGAAAGCGCTACTTCAACATCCCCGGATCCCGCACTGATGACATCGCTGACGTGGAGATGACGACAAATGTGGGTATCCCCGGGCGCTGGGTGTTCAGAATCGATGATGCCCAGGTGCAAGTGGGGGGCTGCAGCAATACAAGTAAGAGGACAGCAGTTAGGTTTACTTAACTCCCAACCCAACCCCACACTGTTCTCCAGCCCCATCTTTCCCTGCCTCAACCCCCACCTCCGCGGGGTGGAAGAGATGTCTCGGAGGGCTTTGGGGGGAGAGGGGAGGCAGCCATGGCGGGGGCCGTCTTCAGCACTGGCCATGGCTTGGGATGGCACCTGTGGGTGCCCTGGGGCTGGGAAGGGGCTGGGAGAACAAATGGGGAGGGGAGGAAGATTTCTGAGATTAAAAGATCCTGTGGGGAGTGATGAGGGAGGCTGGGGAGGAGGTGATGCACACAGGCGGGACCCCTCCAAGCCCGCTGCCGGACAGGGCATGAGGGGCCATCGCCCCTGGGGAGTGCACATGCCTGTCAGTCCCAGGAGGCTGGGCTGAGCCATGTGGAGGGTTGCTCAGTGCCAGCCTGCCACGTGGGGCCAGGTTACCAGGGGCTGGGCCACAGTCCCCACCCCAGGGGTCAGGGGTCCTGACACGTCCCCCGTGGAGCTGCTGGCCTCCAGTTCCTCATCCCCACTCCCCTCGGCCATTTTTTTACACACGTGATCTACGTGTCTTGTGTTATCGGTGGATTTGCTGTACGTGGGCTGTCCTGTCCCCTTCCTCTCTGCCCTGGATGAGTGAGGTCATGTCCGTGTCCCCCCCAGCCCGTGAGGCAAACCGCGTGCAGCCTCTCCCCCTTGCACAGGAGGAATAAAACTGCTTCCCACGGCAGGAATAAAACCCTCCCTGTCTCAGGGGAACCCCTGAGGAGCAGACCCTGCCCTGCCATCAGGCAGGCAGCCCTGTGGGCTCGCTGAGCACCCCAGGGAGCTGGGCGGGTGCAGACACAGCCCCTGGCGCTGGTGTGGCTGGAAGGCGGCGGGTGAGCCCTGTCAGGCCAGGGGCTGATGGAGGGGCACTGCCTGTCCCCACAGCCTCTGTCTGCCTGACGCTGCGGCCCTGTCTGAACGGGGGGAAGTGTATTGAGGACTGCATCACAGGGAACCCCTCCTACACCTGCTCCTGCCTGGCCGGCTTCACTGGGAAGAGGTGCCATGTTGGTGAGTGCTTGGCTGCAGGGAGTGGGGCTTGCTCCCGCTGCCACTGCTGCGTGCTGGCAGTCCGTGTGTCCCCGCCGTGCCCCTGCCCTGAGCTCCTGTCCCCGTTTGGGGCTCTGTTTCAGATGTGGATGAGTGTCTCTCCCACCCGTGTCAGAATGGAGCCACCTGCCTCAATGGTGCCGGCAGCTTCACCTGCAGGTGCCCACCAGGCTTCAGAGGCAACAACTGCGAGACCGGTGAGCGGCGCGGCGTTGGCAGAGACCCCAGGCTTGGGGGGCACTGCTGCTCTTGGGGAGGGCTCTTCAGACCAGAGCTCCTGCAGTAGCAGCTGAGCTCGAGCAGTTTGTGACAGCCAGTTTGGATTTCAGCTTGCTGCAGGCAAGGGAAGCTTTTCTCTGGCCATGAGCCCTTCCTGCTGCTGACTCTTCTGAGGGCTTGGCTCAGCACTGCCGCCAGCACTCTCCTACCACCACGCCCTTAGTGAGAAAAGCGGTGGTCAGTGCTCAAACAGAAGCTTTGCAGGCCCTGCTTTTGCAGGTGATGCTCTGGTCCCAAGCCCTTTGAAGCCAGCAGGGACCCTCCCAGTCCCTGGCAGGGGCCATGGTGACTGGTTTCTCCTGCTGCTGGACTCCTCCTGCCTGTGGAAGTGCTGCCAAAGCATTTGGCTCCCACCAAGCTGCCATGCCAGTGGAGAAGGCGAGAAGGGAGTTGACTTTTGGCGAAGGGAGGGAGGAAGAGAGGGAGAAATGCCCAGCGCAGCACACTGACATCCAGGAGGTGCAGGGGGCTGAAAGAGCTGAGCTGCCTTTGGAAGGGTTTCGGGAGCAGTCGTGACTGGGGACATGGCCACTGTCCCCTGACAAGGTGCACTGGTGGCTCTGCTTGGCCCTGGTATCACCACGTGTGTAGAGGGTGCCACGTGCTGGTCTTGCACTGGGGTTGACACCCTCCCTCTTTTTTTTTAATTTTTTTTTGTGTGTGTGTTCCTCTGCAGCAGAATCACCCTGTGAGAACAGGGTGTGCCAGAACGGTGGGAGATGCCAGGTGGTGAACAGGACAGCGGCGTGCCTGTGCCAGCCAGGGTTCACAGGGGTGGACTGCCAAACAGGTGGGTGGCAGGAGCAGGTACGGAGTGGAGATGGTGACATTTCACACCTTGGCAAGCTGCCTTCCCACCCAGCTTCACTCCTAGACATAGTTGTGGGAAGGGAATGCTCAGAATTGCCAGTGGCTTGGATGTTTTTCCATCTGTTGCCTTTGCTCTCCCGAGCATCATCCAGGCTGGGAGGCACTGGATGAGCTGGCTGTGCCCACACATGACTTGACCATCTCTTCTGTCTTCCCTTGCAGAAGTGAACGAGTGTGAGTCCAGCCCATGCCTGAACGGTGGGCACTGCATTGACCTGGTTGATAACTACACCTGTGTGTGCCTCGAGCCCTTTGTGGGACAGCGCTGCGAGACAGGTGCCTGTACCCCAGGTTGACCCACACCAGGGACTGTGTCCCCTGTGTTCTGCTGGCCATCATGGCCCTGTCCTGGGTCTGGGTTCTCCTCATCACTCACTCTTTTGTTTTTCCCTTCCCAGATTCGTCTTCCTGCAAGGATCGGAGCTGCCAGAACCGGCAGACGTGCAACTACATCCGCCCTGGCCGCTATATCTGCACCTGCTCCCCGGGTTATTACGGCAACAACTGCCAGTATGGTGCGTGGGATTGTGCCTTGACCAGCCTGGCATGGGAGCTGCAGTCAGGGGAGGTGGGTGGGAAGGGGCAAATAGCTGCAAAGGGGCTGTGTCAGTCATAGGCACTGCTGAAAGTGGTGGGCAGGGCAGCATGTGCGGAGGGACTGTGGTGCTGCCAGGAGGGAATCCCCTCCTGTGGGGCTGCTTGACTGTGCTGGGGCCTCCAGCGGGACCCCCAGTACAGAGGGGGGACCCCTCTGACTCAGCCTCGCCGTTCCTCGCAGGCGGGCCCCGCGTGCCTGGCGCCTGCCTCTCCCACCCCTGCCAAAACGCGGGCAGCTGCCTGGAGACTGAGCAGGGCTATGTCTGCGAGTGCCAGGAGGGCTACACCGGACAGGACTGTCGAGACCGTGAGTACCGAACGAGGGGTCTGGCTAGTGGGGTTTAGGGTCTCGAGGGGAGGCTTCATCCTCCCGAGAGGGAGGAGCGGCAGCTCCAGTGAGCCCGTTCAGAACAGCGGGTTTGTCCTGCTGAATGAGGCTGTGTCTGGGGCCTCAGGGCTGCTGCCCACCTAATCTTTTCCTGTGGTTGGCATCTGGCAAGGTTGCTTGTCTGTCCCAGCTCTATAAGAAGGAGAGATCCTGGGAAGCTCCCGTCTCCTGTCTTGCAGAGCTCTCGGAGGGCTGTGAGTGTCGCAATGGGGGCAGTTGTCTGGAGGGGAACGTCACCATCTGCCAGTGCCCTCCTGGGTTTTTTGGTCTCCTCTGTGAACTTGGTAGGTGAAAGCTTCTTGCTTACTGTGTTTTCTCACTCCGGAATGCTTGAACAAGGCAGGCTGTGGGCAAGAAAGGAGACACTGCCCACACCTGAGCCCAGCACTGTGCCAGGGGCACACAGTGAATTTGAGCCTGGGAATATGTCCCCTGGTGAGATGGCAATGTTTCCATCTCTATCAGTCCCCCTTGAGCCATGCCTCTCCCAGTCTCTGCCCCAGCCCAGCTCCCGTGAATGGGGAGGGAGCCGCAGCCTTTGTGTGCTCCCTCTCCAAAGGCATCCAGACTGAACATTGCCACTTGCACTGTCTGTGCCGTGGGGTGTAGCGTGTCTGTCCCGTCTCACTGGACCCTGCAAAGTTAGGAAACCCCCTGTTTCCCTCTGGGTGTCCTCCTGCCACTGGCTGAGGAAGGCTGGCGCTGACCGTGTGTTTGCAGAAGTCACCACGACACCGTGCAACATGAACACGCAGTGCCCGGACGGCGGGTACTGCATGGAGTACGGCGGGAGCTACCTCTGCGTCTGCCACACCGACTACGGCGCCAACCACAGTAAGGCTCGTCCCTGGGGGTGCGAGAGCAGCTCTGGGCTGGGGGGCGAGCAGGGAGTGCCGTGGCTGGTGGGGGAGCCGCCCTTGTGTCCCTGGCCGTATGTCCTCAGCGAAGCCCTGTGTTTGGCTTCGTAGCGCTGCCGTCCCCCTGTGACTCAGAGCCCTGCCTGAACGGGGGGTCCTGCAAGGTTCATGACGACTCCTACGTCTGCGAGTGTCCTCGAGGCTTCCTTGGCACGCACTGCGAGAAAGGTACCTGCACAGCGCTCCCTGTGGCACCAGCACCTGGCAGGGGGTGGGAGAAGAGCTTAGACTTTTCTGGGAGACGAGCAGCTGCTTGCAGAGCTGGACGTTGGTGCGGGTTATCCCATCCTGTCCTGCAGGGTAGATGAGGTTTGCATGACACCAAACAGTCGGAGCAGCTGATACAGTTTTTTCCTGTACAACACCATCAGCGTTGGAGTTTTTTTACATGCCCTTGGGAGCAGCTGCCGGTCTCCTGGCATGATGTGCCCCAGGGCCCCGTCATGCGTAATTTTGGTGGTGTTGCTGGGCCCAGGATGCGCTCAGCTTTCCTGCGGTGAGGGGCCTGGTGGGGTGCTGGCGGGAGGCAGGGGCTCCGGGTGACCACCGCTCTCGGCGCTCTCTCTCCACAGCCAAGCCTCGGCTGTGCAGCGCAGGGCCCTGCCGCAATGGGGGCACCTGCAGGGAGGCGGACGGCGAGTACCACTGCACCTGCCCCTACCGCTTCACCGGCAAGCACTGCGAGATCGGTACGGCCCCCCCGGCTCCCCTGCGGGGATGAGAGGCGGTGGCGCTGGCCCACCAGGCTCACACCTGCCCTGTTGCCCCCAGGCAAGCCAGACCCCTGTGCCTCAGGGCCCTGCCAGAACGGGGGCACCTGCTTCCACTACATCGGCAAGTACAAGTGCGACTGTCCCCCGGGCTACACCGGCCGGCACTGTGAGACTGGTAGGTGTGAGGAGGGAGTGCCGGGGCTGGCGGCTGCCGGGGGGGATTGATGGGCCTGGCAGCCGTGACACCAGCAAGCAAACCTTGCTGCTTGCTTTACACCCCGCTCCCTGTAATTCGAAGTGCTGCAGCTCTTCCTTGTGCCCTGCTGGAAGGGGGAGGGGGCTGGCTCTGGTTTCTGAGCTCTGCCAGCTCTGCAGCAGCCGTTTTTTGCTCTGCTTTTCTTCCAGTGCCCTCCCCATGCTTCCTTAGCCCCTGTGAGAATGGAGCTACCTGTGAGGACCTCGGTGGGGGCTATGCTTGCACCTGCCCCATGGGCTATGCAGGGAAGCACTGCCAGTCTGGTAAGGGCCTTGAGCTTCCCCTTCTGGCTGGGAACTTGGGGTGCCTCTGGGGGCCCCCCTCATCTCCTATCTCTCAACAGAGGTCGACTGTGGCATCCCCAGCGATGTGAAGCACGCCCAGGCCTCTTTCAACTCCACCAAGGTGGGCTCACTGGCTGAATACCAGTGTGAGCTGGGATACACCCTCAGTCAGCACAACCACCCCCGTGTCTGCCGCATGCCTGGTGTCTGGAGCGACCCCCCCGAATGTGATGGTGAGGAGTGCTGGGGAGTGGGCGAGCCCTGAGGCACCATCCCAGTGGGCCGTGGTCACAGCTGCGCTTTGGTGACCCCAGGGCATGTACTCCAGTTGTCCCCTGGCCTGTGCTCATGTCTCACCTTGTCTCTCCCGTGCCCAAATGCCTTCAGAGATCGATGAGTGCCAGTCCCAGCCCTGCCTGAATGGTGGCCAGTGCAAGGACCGTGTCGCTGCGTTCCTGTGCCTGTGTGAGCCAGGTTACACCGGGCACCACTGCGAGCTGGGTAAGAGACTGTGCCAGGCATGCTCCAGGACTGTCAGTGTCTTCCTCACCCCCCAGGCCTTGGGAAAGCCCAGTGGGTTGTGAACTCCACGGCCAGGAGCTAGGCGACCTGCTCTTGTGTGCGCTTGGATCAGCCTGAGGCAAGGGCTCCTCTCCCGGGGCTTCTGAACAGCTGTGGGATTTTCCAGTGGAGGGACACTGCTCCTGGTCGGGCAGAGGAGCAGGCAGGACTGTGGGGGACATGACTGCTATGTCCCTCCCTAATAGATGCTGCGTGGGCGTCTCTGTTGCTGGCAGGGCAATGACTTCTGCTGATGCATGTTTAGCCCAAACAGAGAAGCTCTAGATCTTGGGACGTGGATGGGAAGTTCCCTGTGTGGCTCCAAAGCTCTCAGCCATGAAATAGGGAGAAAACCAGCTTGAGATCACACGTATTTGGCTGTGCTCCCGTGTATGCTGGTGATTGTGGTTGCATATGGATGCTGGTTGAAGGGGATGATGGGCAGCATAGTGGGTGATGGCCTCCAGCTCAGCTCCCTGGGGCCTGGCAGAGGTCAGTGGTAGGAGAAGGTGGGCTACCTGTCAGGGGTTAGATGAGGGCACGTGCCACAGACCTCCTGTTGGATCTCTTGGTGCAGCCCCACACTGCCAGTTGTCCCCAGGTGTCCCTGAGGGAATGTCCCCATGCCATGTGCCTGCTGCAGGGGCAGGTGCGAGGCAGTTAACATCCAGGAGCAGGGCTGTTCCTGGCCACTGGGACCCAAGTGTCATGGGGAGGGTCCATGCCCTGTTGAAGAAGCGCTGGCTCCCTGAGCCCTGTCCCCAGCCAGCAGCTGTTTCAGTGCTGAGCTGGTGTCTTTCTTTCTGCTGGTCCCCAGATGTCGATGAGTGCCAGTCGGAGCCCTGCAAGAACAGCGGGACCTGCCGGGACCTCCCCGGGTCCTTTGCTTGCGACTGTCCTGAGGGCTTTCTGGGGACCCAGTGTGAGACAGGTAGGGACTCTCCCTTCCCGAGGCAGTGGGAAGCTGCACTCTGGGCACTGGGACATGACCAGGGCCAGTACCAAGACCAGCTGGTCGCTGTCTTGGACACCTTGACCCCAAGCCATCACTCACTGTTTCACCTCCTCGCCTGTGGCTTTGGTGGCAGAACTGAAACTGCTCTGATGGGAAAGGAGCAAGGAATGAGGCGTCTGCCAGTTGTGGACCCCCTTTCCAATGGGTACACCCCTGCCAAGGGATGTGGCCGCCACGGTGCTTGGAGGGGATTCAGTGTCCAACTCAGCTGTGCCAAACCCTGGGCTACACACCTGCCCTGCTTCCCCCCTGGGGTCGGTCGGCCCGCGGGAGCTGCCTGCTGGCGGGCCAGGGGCCTTGCTCACCACTGGCCTCCTCCCACCTCCAGAAGTGGATGCCTGTGAGTCAGACCCTTGTCGAAATGGAGGGCACTGTGAAAGCTACGGGGGCTCCTACCTCTGTGTGTGCCCAGAAGGTTTCTTCGGCTACCACTGTGAGACAGGTGAGGCGGGCGGGGCGGCGCAGGGCGGCCGCGGGGCCGGTGGCCCTGCTGGCGCTGCTGAACCCGGCACCTCTCCCACAGCCAGCGACCCGTGCTTCTCCAGCCCCTGCGGGAGCAGAGGCTACTGCCTGCCCGGCAATGGCACCCACAGCTGCACCTGCAAAGTCAGCTACACAGGCAAGAGCTGCGAAAAAGGTAAAAGGCCCTCAGCAGCGGCACCAGGATGTGGTGTGGGGCTCGACGCCAGCCCGGCAGCGCCCACCCCCCACAAGGGGCTCAACGTCCGGGACCAGCAGCACTCCTTGAGGCAGACAGGGCTGGGGGCTCGCCTTGGGGGGGCAGCCCGTGCCCCACCAATGCCGTGGGTGGGTGTTGGCATGCTGAGTCGCTGCCACAGGCGCTGGGCTTGGCAGTGGGACGCTGGGGACGTGTTTCCCCCACAGCAATGTCAATCCCTCAGATGCTCTCAGGAGGGGAGGCTGAGGTGTCCGAGGGAAGCCTCCTGGCACTGGCCTCCCCAGGACCCCTCGCCCTGTCCCACAGTGGCAAGTGCTTGACAGCTAGTGATGCCAGGGAGTACTCCCAGCACCCTGGCTCCTCCCATGCCCACTGGACCACGGGTGGCTTGTGCCCCCAGAGCCCCTGCCAGGCGTGCCAGGGGGAGACAGTGACAGCCCTGTCCTCCCTCGCTGATCTGCCGCTCACTGCTGGGGTCTGTTCTCTAAAGATTCATGGCGTTACCTTTCCCCTTTGCTTTTGCTCACACCCTGAAGAATTGCTGCCACCAACCTCATTAAAGGTGGAAAGGGTGGAGGACACTGGTGTGTTGATTTCTTGGCACCCACCTGAGGACGCAGCCGCCAGGCAACTCATTGACGGCTACGCCGTGACGTACGTATCCCTCGACGGCTCTTACCGCAGGACAGATTTTGTGGACCGAAGTCGTTCTGCCCACCAATTGCGGGCACTAACCTCCGGCAGAGCCTACAATATTTCTGTCTTTTCAGTCAAACGCAACGTGAACAACAAGAATGATATCAGCAGGCCCGTCATGCTCACCACGCGCACTAGTGAGTAGCGTCCCTGGGGGGATCACGGTCGTGAGCACGTGCAGCCCCCGCAGGTGCCAGGGCTTGTGCTGCCACCTCCAGCCTGCTGTCAGCTCCGGCGTGGTGTCAGACCCGGTGGGTTTGCTGGTGCAGATCCTCAAATCCAGCCGGGGGCCTGTGGAAGGTGCTCAGCACAGAGAATTGCTGTTCTCTTTGCTGTGAGTAAAAAGGGATGGACGCCCTGCGGCTCACCGTGTCCAGGGGCTGTAAGGGAGCTGGCAGCGGGGACTGTCTCTGGCTCCTGTTTGTCAGGGCCAGGCTGTGCTGCTCCTTGTCACTGTGCTCAGGGTAGCATGGACCCCTCGAGCTGCTTGGCTGAGCTGGAGAAGCCCCCAGGCAAGGTGGGCAGTGATCTCTGCCAGTGAGCTCCGTGGGTGAATCACCCTGCCGTGCCACTGGCCTTGCTGTGGGGATGTGTGAGGGCAGAGGCTGACAGGGACCTCTACTCCGTGGGCAGAGGGAAGGGGCACAGTGATGCCTCTGCAGCATGGACAGGCAGAGCAGCTGTGATCCTGCTTTCTAGGGATTGTAGAAATCAAGGGCAAGCGGGATGGAGGGAATTAGACTTAGGAAAGATGGCCTCTGGGGAGAGGAGGATGTTAGTGGGCCTGTGAGCCACATGCCCCACAGCGGGCTGAGACCGAGTGAAGCACAGGGGAGGAGATAGCAGCATGGTGCTGGGCACAGTGTCTTGTGGGGCCTCAAGCCAGGGCTGGATGCCAGTTGGTCACTGGGAGCTGGGCTTGGGATGGTCCCTTGAGTGTGCCAGGCTTGGGATGGTCCCTTGAGTGTGCCATGGGCTTAGCAGTCACTAATGGTGTCCCCAGGGCTCAGTTTTGAGCCTGGTGCTGTTTAACATCTGTATTGATGATCTGGATGAGGGGACTGAGTGCACCCTCAGTGGATTTGCAGACTGGCACCAAGTTGGGTGGGAGTGTTGATCTGCTGCAGGGTAGGAAGGCTCTGCAGAGAAACCTGGACAGACTCAATCATTGGGCCAGTGCATGAGGTTCTACAAGACCAAGTGCTGGGTCTTGCACTTGGGTCACAACAAGCCCCTGCAATGCTCCAGGCTTGGGGAGGAGTGGCTCGAGAGCTGCTCAGCAGGAAGGGAGTTGGAGGTGCTGGTTGACAGCAGGCTCAGTATGAACCAACACTGTGCCCAGGTGGCCAAGAAGGCCAGTGGCTTGTATCAGCATCTTGGCTTATATCAGCAATAGTGTAGCCAGCAGGACTAAGGCAGTGACCATTGCCCTGTACTCAGCGTTGGTGAGGCTGTACTGTGTTCCCTTTTGGGTCCTTCGCTTCAGAAGGGACACTGAGGTGTTGGAGGATGCCCAGAGGAGGTCAACAAGGCTCATGAAGGGTCTGAAAAACACGCCTCAAGAGGAATGGCTGAGGGACCTGGGTTTGTTAGTCTCAAAGAGGAGGCTCGGGGGGGACCTCATTGCTCTCTACAACTCCCTGAAATGGTTGTAATGAGGTGAGGGCTGGTTTCTTCTTCCATGCCTACAGTGAGAGGACAAGAGGAAATGGCCTTAAGCTGAGACAGGGGAGATTCAGATTAGATATTAGAAAAAAAATTTCACTGTTAGAGTGGTCAGGCATTGGAATAGGTTGTCCAGAGAGGTGGTAGAGTGATCATCCCTGGCGGTGTTCAGGAGGTGCCTGAATCTGGCACTGGGTGATGTGGTTTAGGGGTTACAGTGGTACTGCTGGGTGAATGGTTGGACTGGATGATCTTCCAACCCTGATGATTCTATGATTAAGGCCAGGCCTGGGCACTATGGCCCCTTTGGAGCTTGTGATGGCAGGCTGGGGCCAGAGTGGGACAGCCTCAGGGGTGCCTCGGGTGGCACAAGGCCCTGTGGGCAGGCAGATGGATGTGCCTCCCCCCTGCCTTGAGGTGCTGAGGATGGGAGAGCACGAGTTCAGCAGGACAGGTGGCGCTGAGCGGCTCCTCTGGGGAAGCTGATCCAGAGGTGCAGGCAGAACCCCCCTTGGGGGCACATGGGGAAGGGATGGGGTGACCCATAATGACCACAGCCCTCTCCGCTTGCTCCGGCCAGGACCGCGCCCGGTGGAAGGCTTTGAGATCACGAATGTGACAGCCAGTGCCATCACGGTGCAGTGGGCTCTCCACCGGCTCCAGCACTCCACTGTCAGTAGGGTGAGGGTCTCCATCCACCAACTGGGGGACCTGGCAGGCCGCACCGTGGAGCTGAACAGCAGCGTGGCCAAATATACCTTCCTGTGAGTGGGGCAGTGGTGGCTGCCAGGGCATTGGCCCCCCAGGCTGCCCTGCTTACCCCTTCCCACCCTACCTTTCTCTTCCACAGGGACCTGCAGCCAGGAGAGAGATACATCGTCCATGTCACGACACTGAGCGGCCTGGGCACCGAAGACCACCCCTCAGAGAGCCTGTCCACAGCCCCTTTTCATGTGTGGACGAGTGAGTGGGGTTGCCTTTGCCACCCCGGCTTGGTAGGCGTGGGGGGCTTGGCAGGAAAGCTGTGGGGAGGGGGAAGGTGTGGGAGCTGCCAGGCTGCCAGCACAGCAGGCAGGAGGTGTGCAGGCAACCCTGGTAAGGGCAGGAAAGGTAGTGGCATGTCCACCCCTGCCAAATGTTGTTCACTGTGTGAGACCAGCACGAGCTCAGCCCCATGCAGCACCCACGTGGGGCAGATTCATCCCCTGCTGTCCAACAGCTAGAGGGCGAGGGCAGACTTGTGTGCCAGGGTGCAGTGAGGCTCTGCCTGACTTGGCAGGGACCCAGTGCTGCACATCCCCTGCCAGTGCATCCCACGGCTGAAGCAGAGCTCAGGGCTGGTCTGGGTGACCTGGGGCCCGGGTACACTCGTAAGGTGGTGTGAGCAAGTGGGGCAGTGGCCATTCAAGGATACCGGCTCTGACTGTTGTCTTTCCCACCTCCTGCCTGCCACAGGGCCTCTTCCCCCACAAAACCTCACCGCCTCACATGTCACTGCCACGTCTGTGGCCATGGTGTGGGAGCAGCCGCCCACCGGCACCATGGAGGGGTACATCATCAACGTCACCACTGCTCAGAGCGTCAAGAGCCGCTACGTGCCCAATGGGAAACTGGTGTCCTACACGGTGCGGGACCTGCTGCCGGGGCAGCGCTACCGCCTGTCCGTGACAGCCGTGCAGAACACGGAGCAGGGCCAGCTGCACAGCGAGCCCGTCCACCTCTACATCACCACCTGTGAGTGCCTGCGGGTCTCTGCTTGGATTGCTGCAGCACAAGGGAGGCAGTGGGATGACAGGGAAAGCAGGCTTGGGGGGGGAAACCAGTTGACCAACACAGAGCCCTTAGTGCCCCAGCAGAGAGTGTCTGCGTGTCGCCAGACAGCCCTAGATGGCAGCCTGGGGATGATGGGATGGGATGATGGGACTGGCTAGGAGGTGGGTTGCTGTGCTGGCTCATGCTGCCACCCACTAAGCCTCCCCCTTTGGTCTGCAGTGCAGAGGGATGTGGCTCCAGAGAGACGGTGGAGTCAAGCTGGGCACCCCCGGGTTCTGCGCAACAGGCTGCCCCCCGCTTTCCTGCCCGAGCTCCGCTTGCTAGCAGATCACGACACAGCCGAGGAGCCCTCGCCAGCCCCCAGGTAGGCACTGCTCCAGCACTCCTGGCTCTTCCACTAGCACTCGGCCCAAGCGCTGGGCTGAGCCAGCCCCTTTTCCCAGATCCCGTGTCCAGGTGTCTGCAGGGTCGAGCTGTGCCTCCTGCTGGAGTGCAGCCTCTTGCCCACCCGCTGGGATCCTAAGCCAGGCAGAGCCTTGCTGTGTGAGCAGGTCCCCTGCAGGACTCGCACAGAGCCTGGTGTCAGCAGTGTTTGCTTTACCTGGCTGTCACAAACCCCAGCGCGAGGCCTGGGGCACCCACAGTGCCCTGTACCCTTACGCTCTTCTCTTGCAGGTTCACGGAGCTGCTGGATGGCAGAGGGAGAATCAGTGCCAGGTTTGGCCCTGTGCTGGGAAAATCCATCACTGTGAAGACACGTAAGCGCTCCACTGCCTTTCTGTCCTGATCCTGTCATCCAGTGGTGCCTCCTCCACCTTCCCCCAGGGTGAAGTGGCAGCTGGGCAGGCTGCTGTAGGGCTGGGGGAGCCACAGGGGAGGGTGGAGCCGTCTCTCCCAGCCCTGGGCAGGCAAACATCTGCCCTGCTTGCTAGACCCCTGCCAGGGAAGAGGGCTGACTCACAAGCCAGTAGGGGAGCCCAGAGAGTGACCCCCACTGATGGGAGGCAATCCTGACTGTGGCACAGCTGCCCAGGCAGTGGCCTCACAGCCCTCCAGCACAGCCCCTGCCTGCCCAGCAGCCTCAGTCCCCACTGCCAAGAACAACCTCGCACCTGAGGAGGGCACCTGGGGTAGAAACCCCTCACTAGTCCAGCCCTAACACCCCATTTTCCATCCCCAGAAGACCAGGGGCACAAGTGCCAGCCCAAGATACTCTAGCAGGCTGGGGAACCCCATGCCGTGGGGTGGGGAAGGAGCCTCTCACCCCTGAGGGCAGCCCTGGGCTTACCACATCCTGGCTCTGGCTCTGCAGGACTCGATGTCCCACAGCCCTCCAGGAGGGGTGAGGGGATCACCCCAGTTCTAGGGATGCCAACTGTGAAGGGCCAAAGCAGTGCCTGAGGCCTGACCAGTGCCCCAATACTGTGGGCAGGCTGGATCCCCCTGGAGGGGCTGCCTTTGGGTCTGGCTTTGGCCTGGAGGTGACGTTTGGCCATCTTGTTGTCCAGAGCCGGAGGCTCCAGTGAGGCTGGAGAACACGGAGGTGTCCAGCCGGGACAGTCTGGCACTGCAGCTGCACGAGGCGAAGAGCAAGAGTAAGTCCCAGGGGAGACCCACAGCAGCAGGGCCCCAGCCCTGGCCCCACAGGCAGGGTGCTCCAGCACCAGCCTGCCTTCCCTGGGGGCATGGCACGTGTCCCTGCCCACCATCTCTCCCTGGGAGCACCCTGGCATGCTGGGGGCTTGCCAGGGCTGTGCTGTGGCCCCAGGGTCTGACGGCCAGGCGTGTTTTGCAGGAGAGGGGCGGAACTGCTCCGCGAATCCCTGCAGGAATGGAGGCACCTGCACCAGAGACGCCGAGTCCTACCACTGTGCCTGTCGCCCAGGGTTCAAGGGCCGGCTCTGCCAGCTGGGTGAGTGCCAGGCTGTGCCAGAGGACCAAGCTCCCTCCTGCAAAATGCCAGGCTGGTGGCTGTCCATCACGAGTTCCCCAGGACGTAGATCGCCCAGCACACCCTGTCAGCACCCGGGGCCTCCCGCCACACCCAGGCTCTACTAGAGATCAGTGTCCTGCTGGCAGCTGGGAAAGGGGCTGCTCTTGGCAGTCTGGGGAGATGTGAGAGTGCAGGTCTGCTCCCCGCTCTTGGCTGAGCTCTGCACCTCTGTCTGGGAAGGAGAGCCCCTGTCTTGCCCACAGACTTGCCTGGGCACTGTGAGGCTGGGGGCTCCACTTCTCCGGGTGGGTCACCTCTGTTGAGCCCAGCCCTCCAGCAGAGCCAAGGAGAAGCCAGGCAGGCCTCACCAGCCCCTTGCCACGGGGCACAGGCAGGCAGGACCAGGGATGGGCTCACTGATAGCTCCCCTCTCCTATTCCCCAAGCAGCCTGCAAGAAGGTGCCACACTCGTGCACGCGGCTGTACTCGGAAACCAAGTCATTCCCAGTGTGGGAAGGAGGCACCTGCCACTACCTGTGAGTACTGCCTGCAGGTTGTGCTCCCCCCTTCACCCTGTGCTCTGAGCTGGGGATGTCTCCCCATGGCTTGGCTTTGAGGAAGGGAGAGCACGTGTGAGGCCGTCTCCAACCCCAGCTGGCAGCTGCCCCCTCCCCAGCTCAGGGTATGCAGCCTGTCATGCCCCTGTGGCTACCCCTCAACTGCATTTCAGGGCAGGGTGTTGCTGAAGCGAAAGCTCCATACTGTTACCCACCCCCTTGGCAGCAAGGTCGGATTTTGTGTGTGTGACCCCCAAACAGCAGCAGATCCTCTGTTGTTGCCCCCATCTCCTTGTGATGGAAGCAAAAAGGCCTGGCTGTGTGAGGATCAGCCTGGCCTCATTCCTGCCAAGGATGGCTCCTGCAGCCTGGAAGGAAACAGGGAAACACCCAGACTCTACCTCAGCACTCTGAAAGCACATCGTGTCCCTGTTGTTCCCTACACGTCACCCCTCCGCTGTGTGTGCAGGTACAGGAGAGTCTACAAGGTACACCAGGACGTCTGCTACAAGGAGAGCTGTGAGAGCAGTGGTTCCGAGAGGACAACCAGCAGGTACAGCCAGCAGCAGCACACTGAGCGGGCCAGCCTTCCTGTGACCCTGGGCAGGAGGATGCAGGTGGTTCCCAGCGTGTGTGGGCACACTCAGGCTGGGGGGGATTGGGAGAGGGGTGCAGGCGTGACCGAGGCTCCGACGACAGTGCCGTGAACAATGTCTGATGGTGCTCTCCGCCCTTCTCTTCCAGAAAACCAAGCAACAGTCACACACTGAAGAAGCCATAGAAGTAAGTAACCTGCTCCAGCCCTCCTCAGCCACAGGCAGGGGCAGTTCTTGTACAGGGAGTCAGGGAGGAGGAAGGGTGGAGGCCAGGGCACACCTGTAGCTCACCTTCTGTGCTGAGGGGATGTGAGGGCTTGTGGGCTCCTGGTTGTGTCTGGAATGGGGGAGCAGAAGGCAATGTTCAGCTTTCCCCTGGCTCTGCAGCTTCATGAACAAGAGATTCCTGCACAGGCAAAAGCTGGAGCCCTGGAGAGGGCAGGTTCCGTTCTCTCAGCCCGAGATGGGTGTACGGGGTGGAAAGAGGCAGCTGTGGAGCTTTTTGGGGGATTCTGCACACCAGCTTAATTTTCCTCCTGCTCCTCCACAGGGTTTAAAGCAGTAGAAGCTTCATCTTTCCACATCTAAGGGCTTTTTGAAACACCAGGAAGATCAGATCTGCTCGCTGCCTTGAACACAGCAGGGGCACCTTCCTGCCTGGTGTTAGCCTCTCCCTCTCCTCCAGCCTGTTAGGCAGCCGGGTCAGCAGACCGGGCAGTGCTCCCTTCCCCCTGCCGGCCCAGCACTGCCTTTGCTGGTTTGCCTCCCTCCGGCCGCCTCTCTGCCCCCCGAGGAGCTGAGCACCAGTACCCCCGACGGGGCCAGCCCTGCTCGGGCCCCCCAGCCACTCTGCACAAGGGATGGGCTCCCCGCTCCACTCAGGGATCAGCCCAGCAACTTGCCAACAGCATCTGCACCAACCTGTTTTCGTAATCCGAGGTCATAAGTTACCTATAGCCCTCAAATAAAACAGTTTTAATGCAGAGCAAAAAAGCCTTAGCCATCAACTGAAACATGGCCCCCAAAAATCTGCTCGGAGGAAACGTTCCAACCTCCCTAGATGAGTTAAAAATGGTGAGCAGCTCCGAGCAGCGAGGCGAGCATGGACAGTGGAGGCACATTCCTGTTTCCTCTGCTCTAGTAGGGGAAACTGATGCAGCTTCTTCTGCCTGCCTTTTTTCTTTGCTTTGTAAACAATCCCTGGTTTTAACCAAATTTCCAGCTCAGAAACCAATAGAGCACCTAGAAGGAATTCTAAAAGCGATCTCTAGGTGAAGTCTTTCAGCTGAGGCATGCCAGTGCCACCATGCTTGTTTTAACTGCCCCAACACCACCACAGGGCACAGCAGAGGCTTGGTGACAATGCCAGCCCCACATGCCATCCCCCTGTGTTACTTCCAGCGTTTGCCTTCCCTGTGGCACCAGCGCTGTGGAGTGTGTGGAGGAGAGAACCAGCACGCAGCACTGTGGCAGGGCAGGCAAAGAAAGAGTGTAGTTTAGAAACGTTCCTAGTTTTTGTGAGTTTGTATGACAATGTTAGTTAAACATAGATTTGTGTATTAATGTACACAGTGTATATTATAAATTAATACATACCAGAGATATATCGCAGTTATGGTAATAGAGCATTATGTCCCCAGCAGCGTGGGGTTATCCCAGGGGGGAGGCCCTCCCCTCCCGCCTAGCATCACTGAACTCTGGAGCTCAGCCATATGTCTCAAGTGGCGTCCTGGAAGTTGCTCTTGGAGCAGGGCAGGCCTAGGAGTTTCAGTGCTCCTTGGCATCACCCTCTTCCTGCCAGGAGCAGTGTAATAGTGCTCAGCAGAAATAAGGTAAAGCCTTGGCCCCCTGGCCAGCGCTCCTCCACTGCCTCTAGCTCTCATCCCAGAGGAGAGACATGCCTTGTTTTCCTCCAAGGCTGCCTGGTCGTGCTTCAGCTACCTGGCAAGCACAGCAGCACTACCTCCCCAGGGCAGGAGAGGAAGCCTGGGACGAGCAGGGCAAGGGGAAACCCAGACCAGCCTCTGTTCTCTGTGAGGGACAAGAGGGTTTGGGGCCACGGTCACAAAACTTTTGCATCCCTGCCCTGTCAGCCACGAGATCAGTGCTGACACTGTGGAGGTGGAGGCAGCCCTGCCATGGGATAGTCCCATTTCCACAGGGCCTGTCCCCACAGCCCCAGGAATTCCGGCCCTGCTGCCAGCTGACATAGCAGCCCACTGCCTCCCACCCCACAGCCAACAAAGTATGTAATGCAGCCTTGGAAATAAATTAGGGGGGGGTTGTGGTTTGTTTGTTTTGGTTTTTTTTTTTTTAATAAAAACACTTTATGGAAACTGGATTTTTTTAAAGTAGTCGGTCAGTGGTCAATGAGGAGGAATGAGTGGTGTTGTATTTGACAGACTGGATTTATTGGTGCCCCACACATGGGGCCCTGCAGCCACCATGGCTCTTGCTGATGTGGGGTGGGAGCCCAGAGCACCCATGGGTGCAGTGAGGCGGGGGAGTGCACCAGCATGGGAGGGCTTGGGCACCTCGGAGCCTCACCTCACCACTCGGGGGCTGTTTTACTTCTTTCACCGTCCAAAACATCATCTTCCTCTGCATATAGTGCATCCTCTTCCTCCTCCTTCTCCTCTTCCTCCTCCTCCCGAGCCAGCAGTTTCTTGAAGACCTCATACTCCTCCGGGGTAGAGCGGGCCAGGCTGGCCAGGAAGTCTTTCTCCGGGAGCTGAAGGATGTCCTTCAGTTTTGGGTTAGTGTTTTGTATCTGCCCTTTGTGTGGGGTCTCGTAGAACCCCCGGCGCTCCAGGAAGATGTGCCGGTTCCGGAGCTCGGCAAAGGGCATTTGGAAGAGTCGAGCCTTCACCATCTCCTTCTGCCGGACCCCCATTCTGAAGTAAGCGTACTGCGGGCGGGACGGGGGCAGGGGGTGTCAGGCACAGCCCCATCCCCGCGGCAGGCTCCCGGCAGGGAGCCGGGGGATGCCGATCCTCACCTGGAAGTGGTGATGGAGGCTGTCCGGCTCCTCCAGCAGGACGGCGGGACAGGTGCCCAGCACCTCCCGCAGCTGCTCCGCCGTGAAGAGGCAGCGCTCCCGCAGCAGCCGCACCGCCGCCGCCAGCCTCTTGCGGGGCACGGCGAGGAGCTGGGGGCAGCGGCTCAGCGCCCGCTGCAGCCGACCTGCGGGCACAGCGTCAGCGGGCCGGCCCGAGCCCCGCCGCGCCCCTCCCGCTGCTCCCCGCGCCGCCCTACCTCCGGCCAGCCCCAGGCGCCGCAGCTCCTCGGCGCGCTCCCGCAGCCGCTCCGCGGGCAGCCGCAGCAGCTCCGGGCTCTGCTCCAGCAGCGCCAGCGCGGCCTCGGCGCTCAGCCCCAGCAGCAGCAGCTGCGCCGCCGCCGCCTCCCGGCGCTCGGGGCCGAGCCGGGGCTGCAGCCCCTGGAGCCGCCGGGCCTGCTCCTGGCTGAAGCCCATGGCCCGCAGCGCCGCCGCCTCCCCGCAGCCGCGGTGCGGGCACGGCCGGGGAGCGGCGAGGAGCGCCCGCCCCGCAACCACCGCCCGGCCGGCCCCGCGCCGAACCAGCCCCGCCATGGCCGCGGCCCCGCGGGGAGAGGCGGGAGGGCCCCGCCCGCTGCTCCGCCCCTGCTGCCAGCACTGCCTCCCGAACAGCCTAACCCTAAGCTGCACCCCGAAATGTTCCTGTCACATGTGTCTGAATCAAATTCTCTTTACTGAATCTATTTTTTCTTTCCAACATCTTTGTCTCATCAAAATCAAGGACTACTTTTCTGGATATAGAGAGACCTCTGACATTAAAAAAAAAAAGACACCACCACCCCAGCCCCCCGCCCCCAAATCATGATTACATGTCTGTTTTTAAGGCTCCTTTGCGCACAAATACTCCAGAAAACACCCAGAGGTGTTATCACTAATTTATTCATTCACTTTTGAGAAAGATATAAAAACTACATATAAAAAGTAAAAGCAGACAATAAATATATATATTCTGAGTTATGGACAATTTGAACAACACTAAAATCTTAGCTTCAACAGCTTCGAAGCATGTCCTGGGTAGGAACACTAATGAACTGGGCACACATGGGTATCAGCAGACGACCTTCAGTTGGGAACTATCCCGCTAACACAGTTCAGACTTCTGTAAATCACTGCTGGATGAAAAGCCTTCAGAAGGAGGTCTCACCTGGCTCAGCAGAGACGTACACCTCTTCCCAGGTGTAATCCGCCAGGTTCACGGGCTGCCGCAGCCAAGGATCCTCTGCCAGCACAGCTAGAGTCGTGCGCTGCTCTGGAATGGGGTGCAGAAGCCCAGCCAGGAGATCCATGAGACCTGGGCAGAGACAGCAGAAGGATGGCTCAGGCTGTGTTTTAGGCAGCCTGGGAATGTGAGATGTGGTTTTTATTCGAAGATTGACAAATCCCCCGGGCTCTGCTGCACTGAGCAGCTTTTAAAGTCATCACACAGCACACTGGGAAGCTTCTTTTCAGGCTTCCCCTTTACTTGTGGTGAAAAAACGCGTGCTCATACTTTCCCACTCCTTTAAAAAAGCAGACGGAAAGAGCTCACCATCTGACACAGGGCGAGGAGGATTCAGGACAGCTGCCAGGGCCTCCTCCAGCTCACAGAAGGGATTCTCCCCAAGCACCAAGGTGTAAAGGGTGATGCCAAGCGACCACATCTCCAGCTCGGGGCCATGGTACCTGTGCAGAGAGATAAGCTTGCCTAAACTCAGATTGCAAGTATATACAAAAGTATAGGCAAAAGAAAGTAAAAAGAAAACAGGAGGTTGACAGCCCTTGTTTCCAATTTTTATTTTAACACAGGAAGTTTGCGAGAATTCTAAGCAGGTTCTCGTGTGTTTGAGGAGTCTGCATTATCCTTCTCCAGGAAATAAAAAACCACCATGACAATTCTTCACACAGTAACAGGGAGAACTCCCAGGGCAGAACTGCTTGCTTCACCTTCCTGGGATGGGGAGGCTTCCTCGTGGAGCAGGTACAAGGACTGCCAGCTGCCAGGTACAGAGGACTTGGAGAGGGAAGGAACAAGGAAGAGACAGCCAAGATTCGGGCAGCACATCCGAAACAGCAAGTTGCAAGGGAAGAATCCTCGAGTCTCAAGGAGCACAAAAAAATCAGTGGGGAGATGAACAAGGATTCAACTGGAAAAATTCAAGTACAGGGAAGCACGTAGGAAAGGAGAGAACACACAAGATGAGAGTGTGAGAATACAAGGCACAGACATGCATGGAGCAGGTGCTATTGACAGCAATACTTGCTTACACCACCTCTCTAGAAGAGCAGCTTTTAGCAGACAAAGCCTGACAACAGACTTAGAAACAACTTCGTACATATTCAAGCATTTACAACTGACTTCTGTCACCACAGTGCCCTACTTTGTGTGCACTCCAACTTTCACAAGGGATTTCTGTCACTGCAGTGCCTTGAACCTCGCTGCAGTTTCCTGTGGTTGGATACTCTAGCAGAGTTCCAACAGCCCAGCAACTTGGCTTCTCTGTTCCAGCCCTTGCACACGTGGGTTTTTTGGTGTGATGGCACAAAAATAGCTTTTCAGAGGGTTACATACGGTTTGCCAGACAGCACTTCTGGTGAGCAGTATTCAATTGTCCCACAGAAGGTATAAAACAATTTCCCAGGTTCCAGGTAGGCAGCTGAACCAAAGTCCACCAATTTAATTGTGAAATCTTCAGCAATGACAATGTTTTCATCCTTGATATCTCTGTGAAGGATGTTCCTACAGTGGAGATACCCAACAGCTGAGACAAGCTGAAAGAGGAGCAAAGAACTAGGTGTTACTACACGGAGGTGTCCTGGATAACCACAGTGTTCCAAGAGTCACATTTGGGCTTGTTTTGACACTATCTAAACAAGATATACCTCCTAATTATGGTAACTGGAAATGATCCCAGGTCCTCCTGTCAGCCTTGCTGCAGTGGGTGCTGCAATCTCTTGGGAGAGGCAAATACAAAAGCCTTTCCTCTCACAAATGTGCAGGAGGAGGGGATGCTGCAGTCATGATGTGATTGTTTTTTTCTGGTGAGAAGCTTCAGAGCTGTAGGTTACTCTATTTTTATCCCAGCTTCGTTTGGAGGGCCTTTTGGCTTCTCCAGAAGGATATTACTGTGCACCTCCCATACTGCAGGATGACAAAGCATTTAATAGTACAGTTTGGTATAAATAATAGTCGCTCAATTCCCTTCTTCTTCCTGCAAAATTCATGCATTAGTGCCATAATTAAGGATAGGATCAGAATGATACTACCTTGGAGACATTCAAGATCCCTACAACGCATTTAACAAGAAAAGCAGATGGCTGAGGGAGAAAAGTTTCTATTTATAATCCTCTGCAGAGAAAGGCTGTACAGATCTGAGGGAACAAGGCAGCCCTACAAGCTGTAGGCTGGGTTAGGGAACGGGCTGATCCGTCACAAGGCTGAAGGGACATCAACACCCCAGGTGAGGGGAGGGTGGGCACAGCAGGGATGTGGGGGGGGATGAGCGTGTGCGTAGCTATTCCTGCATACCACAGAGCAAGGAATTTACTCCAAAACTCATGAGGGAGTGTTACCTGGGGACTGCTGCTGAACAAAGGACATTCAGCTCTCAATTCACCTACTGGGCACCTTCCTGACTCACAGGAAAACTTACCCTGACTTTGCCTTATGCCGCTTTAAAATCCAAGAGAATTTCTTGATTTAAAGAACAGATCCCTTTGCCCCTGTAATTGGTCTTAACAAAGCGCTGAACTAAGTGAAAACGTGGCTTTTTGTGGAGCTTGGGGCAGCTTCTGTGAGCTTTCTTCCTCCCTCAGAGAAAATGTGACTGCCCCAATCACAGCTGAGGGGCCATGGCTCCACTGGAAACCCTTACAGGCAGTAAGGTCCTGCAAAGGTTTCTCTGTTACAAGTTTCCAGGTAAACCTGAAAAAGGTTTCTTCAGGCAGCGTTTCAATCAATCCTACAGACTAATGAGGAAAGGTTCTGCAGGTATTGAACACGACTCCAATTCAGCACACCAGCTGATTAGCCAGTATGAAGTGAAACAGGGTCCTGGTTCTTACATTAACCAAATCTTACCTGCACGTAGCATTTGTGCTCTCACCTGTCTGAATATATAACTGGCTAGTGGCTCGTCCAAGTTGGGCTGATTATCAATGAATGTAAAGAGATCCAGACCAGAGCCATGCTTCTCCATCACCAGCTGGAAAAAGCATTCATTTTCAAATACATCCAGCACCTATAAATAAATAACAGACTGGTTTAATCATGTGCTTCATTCTCAAACAGCCCTTCTTTTTTTTTAAGCAAACACTGCTCTTCTCTTGGAGATTTAATTGACGTAAACGAAGCAGGATAGATAAGTTCCTTTTTTCCCCCAAAAAGGCAGATTCAGCACAGGATACTTCACTACTGAAAAGGAACAGGAGACACCAGGTATTCAAAGGAACCACCTGATGCAGTGCAAACCGCATTCGCTCCAGCTCACTGTACCTTAATGATACTGGGGTGCTGCAGCTTCAGCAGGATTGCAATTTCTTGAGTGACCCTCCCCAGCTCGGGATCATCTACCCAGCAGTCCTCCAGCACCCTCTCCTTCCAGATGAACTTCACGACAACCTACACGGACAAACAGCATTCAGCATCACCTGCCAAAGCACCGCTTTGAGTGTCAGGCAAGTTAATTTCCAGGAACTCCATTAGTCACTCATATTAACTAGAAGGGTGGAAGTAACCCAATGGGAACAGCTATATTATCTTTAAACATCTTTAAAGTCATTTCATCTTAGAAGCCAAATGATGCACATAAATGCACATATTTATTGCTGTTCTGAATTCCAAAGGCTTTGACAGGCCAGCTGTCTTATCAACCAGTTACAGCAGTGGTGGCACAGGGGTACAATGGAGGGAAATGAGCACTTAACATCCCTGCAGAGAAACACCAGAGCTTGCTGATACTTCTGCTGATAAAGAGGAGGATGCTGTAACATAAACATCTCTACTGCACAACCTTTAGTCATGGCACGATAAAGACACTGAGGTTTGCCATTTTCTTTAGTAACAGAAGACTAAAACCTGTAATTCTGTTAAGCTTAATGTTAACTTCTCTCAACAAGTTCAATTAGCTACATTCATCAGTTCATTAGCTCATTCTGCACCTGTTGTCTCACATTCATGCACCGATGCAAATGTTTTGCTGTGCTGTTTCCATGAGTTTTGCTTCTTCAGATTTCTGTTTAAACAAAGCAAAACCCCAAACTACCAAACAGAAGCTTTTAACAGTCGACAGAATATGATCACCCTAACCTTTCAGTTTTCATCCTAAATAATTATTGCAGTAGAGCTGAAAGAAATACTTCACCTCCTGATGATCTTTCTTGCCCCTGGCAGTCCAGACAAAGCCAAAAGCACCTTTGCCAATAAGACTGAGAGTGCTGTAATTTTTTGCGTATTCTCCCTCACAAGCTCTTAATCCTTCGAGCTCTTCAGCTCTTCGGGAATCATTGAAAAGTGAAGCTGACTTGATGGCCTAGGTACAAATATATATAGGTTACAACAGCAAGGGAAAAAAAATGAGCAAGCCACAGAATCGTGTTTATAAAATGAATAAATACTGAAAAGAACATGAACATCTGTAAGAATTGGTAAAAGGAGGAGTCTTTGCTTCTGAGAGCGAGAACTGCATGTTGATATAACGGTCACCAGATGAGTTAAGTACAGGTCTAATCTGCAGTACATTTCAGTACACAGCAGCTCCTTGGAGTGTCCTGCAGTTTGGAACTGTGTTGTTCAGGTTGGAGAGGTAAGGTCACTAAACCGCACACCAGAGGTGTTACAACATGGCAATTTGAAACTTAAAAGTAGGGAAACAAAGAAACAGCAATGTTTGAAAAACTTTCTGACTCCAACTTAACAATCAAACAAGGAAAGAAATGCTCAAAGGTGGGATTTCTTACTTCTCCAAGACTGTTTGTAGAAAGATCAGCAACAGACTGGGCAGAGCTTGCTAGGCTGGAGAGCAAAAGCTGAGTCCTTGCTACAGCTTCCTTCTGGCTCTGAGAAAGGTCTTTCACCACCCAGACACAGAAAAGTACGGTGGGGTCCTGCAGTTCTGCACGTTTCACCTCAAAGAGTATGCCTGAAGGAACAGGTGAGGAAATTAAAATGGCAGAATGCAACTTCAGCGTTCAACAAGACCGCAGACGTTTCAGGACAAACTTCTGAGCTCTGAACAAAGAGCTGTTTATTCGGGGAACACCTGCTCAGTAAGGAATCATCAGAGGGCCTGATGCCAGCATAGCTGTTCTGGAGGTACCTTTCAGCGACCTCCACAGTTCCCACCTCCAGCAGAAACTTTTGTCAGTGTCCAATTGTGATTATTCATTTCTCATTGTTATTCTAAATTACCTAAAAATGGAGATTTTACAGCTTTACAGTGGAGTTTGTATTCTCTGTTCAGAAAAAGTTACCAGGTTCAAGCTTTTTAATTGTGTTTTAAGAATATTTCTGAACCTTCAGTAGGGATTAATTTCTTAATAACTTTGTATTTTATACCACCTCCTTTTCTAATACCCTCTGAATAGACTTAAATACCGATTTTTCTTCTAGATGCTTCTTCCTTCCTCTCCACTGTGAGCTTCTAAACAGAACTCTCTGCCTTCTGCAAAAATGTGGGTGAAAAAGAGCAGCCTGATAAGACTCTTGGGAAGGGGAGAAGGTTTAACTTACTGAACCGTGAACCGTCTCTGTGACAGCAATTCCCAGTGTAGCTGCCTTCCAGAATCTCCCAGGTCAAAGGAGCTGCTGGATTCAGCCTTCCTTCTTGTTTCACCGGGGTGGATGTTACTTTTCTCTCCATGTTTTGCTGCCCCTGCAGCTGACCGAGTTCTCCAGGCCCACCTTTGCTTTTCGGGGGATTTCTGCCAGCGTTTTGCCCCGCAGCTTCTGCGAGAGTTTCAGCTTTCCCAGGAAATGCTTTGGAGGATTCTTCAGAGTGTTGTAAGTGCCTCTGGCAGGCCAGCCACCCAGAACCAGCTTCTGTGGCAACACCATTCAGCAGCTGCTTTCCTTTACCAGCGGAAAAGGCGCTGTTTGTCTCGGTTGGCATGTTGGAGTGCACTGCACTGGGCGAGCACGATCCTACAGGAGCTGCAGTAATACCTGAAGAATTGTCTGAGTCCCCCTTGACACAAGTATTCAGACCCAGTACCTCAAGACCAGAGCAGATACAGTTCAGTTCAGTGTCTGATTCTTTAACACCTTCAGAGCTTGTGGCAACTCCTGGTACAGAAGCACTGTGACGTGTTTTATTTCCTGAACAAAAATCATAGACAGTGTTTCTTTCATGTGCAAAGCAGGCTGGAGCATCATTTAGCAAGCAGTTTTCAACAACAATGTGCTGAAGGCTGGAATGCTCTGCATCACACCTCGAGTTTGGTTTTGATGCCTGACCTGTAACCATGTGGCTCTGAAAGTCTTGTCTGCAGTCTGGTGCTGTCCCAGGCCACGGCTCATCCGTTGTTGGTGTTGCAGATGAGTTACAGGTAACATCAGATGGCAGCTTCACTGGGCCATAGGATGAGGTATTTAGAATGTCTTCAAGCCTAGAACTGACAGGCAACCAGAGAGCATTTTTTGAGAATTATTTAATCCTGAAGTTTCCACTGTTCTACACTGTTCCACTGCTCTGATCGTGTCAAGGCAGGTTTTGGGATAAGGCTCTCTGGTGGGCTGACAGCCCATCAGTAAGCAAGGCTGTCCTCACTGCAAAGATTCAAAGTTGTCAGCAACATCATGATGCCAGAAGAATGAGAAAACCGTCCTGTTGTATCCTACTGTTGTTACTATGGTCACTATTTAAAACTTGCACCAATTGTTTTAAGTTTGAAAGAAAAAGGTAGAAAGCTGTTGGCACAGGCATCCAAAATCCTAACAAATTTTCCAAAGAAGAGGTACACTCAAATGGCACTCTTTCCCTACAGATAATTTCCTTCTCTAAGCTTAATTTCTAAATATAGATCACAGATCATTTGTCATCACAAAAAAAAGCCAATACAGGTGGCAGGATACTTCCAGTTCCGAGAACAGGAGATCCCTTGTCTGTCCAACAGGAGATGGATGTTCCCATCCATCAGTTTAACCAGGGTTCACTGAAGCCCAAGGTACTGCACAAGGTGTTTTGCAAACATCTCCATCAGTAAAAAAGCAGAGTAGAAAAAACAATGAAGCAGAGCACTTACAATCCAAGTATGATGTGAGAGACATAAACCCAGGAGAGCACCAACAATGAGACTGTCAGTCTCTTTAAAAAGCAGCAAGAACTCTGCTGTAATAGTCTACATCTTAAAATGGACAGTAAAGACTTTCTGAGGGTTAGAATTTTTAATGTGGAAGGCTTCAAATTTGACTTGCAGTAAATCATGAGCATCACATATGCCCTTGTACAGAATTTCTAACTTTGTAACAGGAAAAAGATCTGGAAAGGTAGGATAAAAAATACAGTAACACAGTACCCTGTTTTAATGGATGACCTGACAGTTACACCGAGCACCAAAAGGAGTAACATTTAAAATTCACTCCAGGTAATCTGGCTTCAGTGCAACACCAGCTGGAAGGATCTAATGAAGGCAAAGCCTAATTACCTCCCCAAGTCTGTGTGAAGCATTTGGTCCCCTTTAGAGATGGAATTCCCGTAACTTTACAATGGGAGGTTGTGCAGACCAAAATAAAAATCTAAGGTAGGCAAAGCTCAGCCTGTCTTGCAAACAGCACTCAGATTCTAAAGACAGCAAAATGTGGAAGGCCCTGGTTGCACCTTCCCACAGACATCACACTGGTGAAAAAAAACAGCTTTTGCTGGTGATTGCCACCACAGCTCTTCATTTTCCCAAGTGAATATGCAGTCCATGAAATGCCTACCTATTAGTGGGGGTGGATGCCACTTCAGGAGGTGAGGGAGGAGAGAAGAAACCGGTCCCATCCTTCTGTTTATTCTCGTCATGTATTAATTTGTCATCTTGGTGTCTTTGTTCCAATTTCTGCCCTTCATCTCGTGACAGAAGGTGTGCTAAAGATGCAGCCAAGAAGCTGCTGTCTGTACCAAAGAGGAAACAAAATCATACCAACTTAACCTTTTATATTTAGTTTTCAGAGGCTACAGTGATTAAAAATAAACTTGGAACTGCCTTGGTCTGTCTTGTCCCTAAGGAATTGAGTATAAAAGGTTTCATTAAGGCAAAACAGTCCAAATATGAGCACTCCACTCTACTTCATTTTTAGAAATCATCACAGGCAGGAATCTACGTGTTTTAGGGCTGACAAAATCTGCTTTTCTATCGAAGCTCTTGGACAGATATTGGTATCATGGGTTAGCTACTTGAATTGAAGTTCAGAGACTAAAAAAAAAGGCCAGTAACATATAGAGACTGGAATTAAAATGATCACACGAATAGCAGAAGCAAAAAAAAAAAGGAAGTCCAAACCACACACATGTACTGTCTATTCCAAACACATAAAATTACAGGGTTTGTACTGGATTTATATAATTCACCGAAGGGGTAAGATAAAAACAGTACACCATCTAAATACGTTTGAAAGAACAGGACACAAAGTTCTTTCATTTTCCAGTGACAACTGATCAGAAGAGAAAACATGGGTTTGGAAGATGAAGTAAACCAAGTATTGTTGCTGCAGAAGGAAGTAAGGAGCAATGAGATTTGAATCTACAACAATCCTCCCATTAGTAATAGCTGAGTGCCAGCAATGCTTTCTCACTGAAGAACTGAATTATTCCTAGATTAGTGGCATCATTTCAAAGGATTACCTAAGAAACTGTCTAGGAACTCCTCTTTGCTCCAGTGGGGTGCTTTGGTTTCAATGCAGATGTGCATTTCTGAGCAAAGAGAAAAAGAAAATGGGGAAAAACCCAAAAGGAGACCAAACCAGCAGAAGAGATCTCCTGCAATATGGATGAAAGCGTGCACTTGTTCCCTGTTTTGGGCTGAGCTGGCTGGAAGGACAGATTTGGAAACACGAGGCTTCCTTGCTTCTGTTTATTCCTGTTGTGCTTAGAGAAGTAAAATTTTGATAAATTTTTCATAAATGCAGCAAACTGCATCAGAAGAATACGTGATGCCTCCCGAACTGAAACAACACAGCAGCATAACACTGAATATTAGCCAGCAACACAAGCCAATTCAGAAGAATATTAGATTTTCCCCTTAAAATATTGATTCTAAGCATCTACAGCTCTGCTGCAGAACAGTCACAAAAGCTGTATTTTACACATCTTAATATACCAAAGGATCCTAGCAGAGGAAGGAGGGGAAGTGCTTTGTTAAATATAAAGCATTCTCTATTGACAGTGTAACTTCCAGCTTGGATATTCAGCTTCATCTTCCTGGCAACAAAGAGAGAAGCACAATCTCAGGTGAATAATTCTCTTCACCTGCAGTTATAGTGGAAACCCAGTTTAAAAACTGCACGGAGGGACGCTGCTCTCATGAAGAATGTTCCCATGTCTGTGGGTGAACCTCTAATCCCTGCTCTTTCTCCCTTAGTTACAGCAGCCAGAGCCAGCTGCAGGGCAGGCAGTGACACTTTGAGAGAGGCACTCACCCTCTGTCCCTGTGGAGTCGTCCAGAGGAGGCAAAGAACACTCACTGCTTCTCTCCATGTTGTTATAGAAACCAGGGATCAGGAATGTAATGCTCTAAAACAAAGAATGAAACCTCATAAAACTAAGCCAGCTCTCACAGGATGGGGGCAAACAGTCTATATTTGTGAACCCAATTCTCATGGATTGCCAGGCAAAAGTGATCCACGTGACTAATGGAGAACACAGGACTGGGCAGTTTGCTTTGGGCTACTTGAAATCCACACCTAGCTCCTCAGCACAGCAACTCTTAGCAATTACAGCACAGGATTGGTGCTGTGTCATCCTACACCTCACTTACCACACACATGGAGCACGGAGCTTTTTGTCACAGACAACAAGGTGTGTAGAAGACAACTTCACAATTCCAGGGGATATGCTGCCAGATGCAGCAGTCTTCTGGGGGGGGTTAAGCCTCTTACCTTTCCCAACAGTTCTTTCTTCTCATAGCCAAAGAGCATTAAAGCAAAACTATTGTTGATGCCACAGATGATTCCATCTGACTGGACAGTAACAAGACCACTGATGGTGGAGAAAACCACAACTGTAGCAGAGTACTGACAGCCTGGAAGAGAGCCTTCTGTCTGCAGAATTCCATCCTTCTGCACCATTCCTTGGTCCTCCTCCAGAAGGCTGACTTGCAGCTTTAAACTGAGAGGAAACACGTTACCCTCTCTGGATCGGCCTGCAGCTCGCTGGGTCCTGAGGGTCTAAATTAAAGCAAAAAGAAAAACCCCAACCAAACAAAACTCAAACAGAAAACCTCTAACTAACCAAATATTTTCGCTTTATTCCAGTATTCGTACAAAGTGACACAGGAATTCTTAGGAAAAAGGAGCAGGAAAAGAAAAATGAACCAAACCCGTGAATACCTAAATGAGCAATATCTGGTTTTCTAAGGATTTGGAACCCGGTGTTGAACTCCTATATAAAAATCTGGGTGCTGAAGATCAGTCCATACTGCAGCTTTTCAGCAAATTAGGCATTCATAAGAAGGCCCCTTTAAGCTCCCTAGATGCCAAGTTTCATGGCATTTGCCAGATTTGGGTATTCTTTCACTCCTCAGACAGACATGATTAAAACAGAGTAAAGAATTCAAAGGAACCTCAGAGGGCTTACAGAGACAGCACAGTGTCTTAAAAAGCCACAGTACTGGAGAAAAGTGTCTTTCCCCAGGACAGATTCCACAGTGAGAGGTCAGGGCTTGGTCTCATTCCTACTTAGGAACTCTTCAGACAGCAGCTCCACAAATAAGCAGCAAACCCTTTTCCAGGGGAATTAGAGTTCTCTCTGAAAAGGCTCTGTTACACGAGGAGGGAAAATGGCATGCACACACGTGTTCCAAGTGGGAAGGCTATGGAAGAATAAGGTTGGTGCTTATACTGTACCTTTGGGATTTTTTTGCCTAGAGGAGGGATCTGCACAGACGGAATCAGGTCCTTTATGTGAAGCCCAACTACTTCTTCCAAAGTCGGGTAGCCATGGAGATGGGCAAAAAGGAGGTCACATGATGTAATCTCTCCCTTGGGAAGAAAATTTTACAGGACTGTTAAAATTTTAGCATTTTAACCACAGTCCACTCAATCCTTTGACAACTGTTTCTGCAAACATCTAAGCAACGGAAGGAACTTTCATTCTGCAGTCCCTTGGTGGACACAACTCACTCCGTAAAAGCAGACAGAGCATAGTGCAATGCTCTGACATCACTGTGCAGGGAGCCTGCCCTTTGCCTGGGGAAGAGGCAGGGGAGTCCAGCACCCCTCACTGCACTGTTCCTCAGCAGGCTGATCCCTTCACAAGAGCACCCATGCCACAAAGAACCAAACTCCTGCCAAACCGACACCGCTCGAGTCCCTGGAGGAGAGGCAGCGTATCTCTACGTGGGTTGCAAAACACATCAAGGTGAGCCAAGTGGGAGATCCATGCACAGGTCCTGCAAGCACAGTCCCGGGGTTTCAGGCCCTGCTATGCACACCCTCCACGTTCCCAAGCAGTAATCTGTGCCTGCTGCCTTTCAGACACGTTCAGCTCGCACATAAAACTCTCACAAATTGCAATGTCGTTCGACGGTCGGGGAAACACTCACGTCAGGCCTGAAGCAAACAGAAGCTGAAAGTCTTTCCACTGGTTCCAGCACAACCACACAACGCTGGGTGTCCTTGCTTCTTATTTGCCTCTGCCAGACCAAGACGGGGATCTTCTGGTTGAGGCGGCCTGTAACATCCATCTTTCCCAGGAATCAGAGATGGACACGTCACTTACCAAGACTGAGGTTACTTAGGAATTTCAAAGGAGAGTAAGATACTGAGGCAAGATATCTCCCTGTCACTGTTAGGAAAACATTGTTTCTTGACTACTTCCTATTATTTTACGAGAAGAAACACAGCTTTTAATATGGAGACGAAAAGGTTTGAAAATAAATCACCGATCATACACAAAATGTTATTCGTGTATTGTCTTTCCCTGCCTGAGGAAGACTAAAGGCATTTCCTTCAGCATAATAAATGAGCCACCCTAACACCTTGCATTCAGTCAGAAGTGCCTCTCAGGATGCTCAGTGGTGCTAAAGAACCCTCCACATCAGTAACACAGTTCTTACTGTGAGATGCAAAAAAACAGTGGTTTAACTTCTTATGGGAGCAGATTCTCCTCAGATCAGAAAATGTTTATTTATCTTACAGCCTGCAAGGTTTACATCAAGTCTTTTATGTGATCTTGACAGAATGGGTTTATGAATTACACAGTGACTCCTGTAAAGTACTCGGAATGGCTTGGAATTAGTGCCTTTACCAGATATTTAATTTTAATCTTGCGTTTTACTGAATCAAACTTACGTCTTTTCTTTCCCCCCCCCTCCGTATCCAACTGAGGATTCAGGAAGATGAAGCTCTAAGATACTGACAATTTCAGTACAAAAATAACACACCAGGAAGAATGTGAGCTCATTTTCCAAGGATCTCTACTGACAGCTCACATCGGTAGCAAAATAATTTTGAGATACTTCTCATGCAGTTCTCTTATAAACAACCCATTCTAGGAAATATATACATTCTATTCTTTTCCAAAAAACTATGGTGTTTTGGTACAGACATTTCACTGGCTTGTAACTTTATAATATGCACAATGCAATTTAAGATAATTTATAATATATTTTTAAGGACCAGACAATTGGGAACTTTTTCCATGCTAAGCAATTATTATATTAAGGTTTTTTTAAATCTAATGTGCTTTAAAAGTTCTGATTTGGTCAAGTTATGGTTTAAAAGCTTGCAGATGTGGGAATTCAAAGATGGTGGGGAATATTTCCTTGAGCATTTCACGTACCACGGTTCCTGAAACCAGCGATGACCATTCATAAGTTTCTAGGGACTCCTCACCCTCAGCTTCCCACTCCTCTTGACTGGGTTTGGATATCAAGTGGGACAGCTTTTGGCCAATGAGTTCCTGACTACTGCACCCAAGCAGCTTGCAGGCTCGGTCATTAGCCACTAAGATCTAGAAAAAAAAAAACCACAAGAAAAAAACAAACCAAAGCAAAGAATAAAAGCTGTAAGTTTTGTTAATGGACCATCACATCCTCAGGTTGCTGTTTTAATGTCTTGTAATATCCCTTCCTCTTGGTGAAAATGGAGTGGTTCTTTAGAATCCTGAGTTTGTTAAAGCCTCTTATTCTAGGACATCCCTCACCCACATATCTCCTTGGTTAGGAGGTTTTGAGACATTGCTTTCTGTTTAGGTTTCCTGCTTTCTTTCAACTGTAAATAATTACATCCATGGAAGCAAAACTGCAAAGCTGTATTTGCAAGCAAAGCCCAGGCAAGCCACAAAATCATATCCAGCCTCTAAGGTGTGCAGTGACCATACCAGTCATGGACACCCTTGAGCCTGTGTTCACAGGGCAAGTCAGGATTAAATGCCTTTAAGATGGGTAAAGCCCAACTGCCAGTTCAGGCTGAAAAATGGCACAGACCTTTGACGTTTCCAGGACTCAATTTTAGATTCCTCTCAGGACAGAAACAGAGAAATACTTCCCAACATAAAAGGCATATTTACTGGGGCAGATAAAGAGACTTTGTGCCACCACAAACACACCTCAGGCTTGGTACTTTACAGAGAAGAGGCTTGAAGCACATCCTGCTTTTCCTTTCTTCCCTCATGCCACTACACACCTGCATTCTTACAGAATCATAGAGTAGTTTGGGCTGGAAGGGACTTTGAGGACCATCCAGTTTCACTCCCCTGCCATGGATAGAGATACTTTCCTCTAGAACACGTTGCTCCAAGCCCTGTCCAACTTGCAGGGATGTGGAGCCCACCTCCCTGGGCTGTTCGTACCTCCGTTGTGCCAGCGGCCACGGTGAAGACGGCTTTGTTCGGGTTGCGGGCAGCAGCTGGGAGGTGCTGGCTGGAGTCCTCCACAGCAGGGCCATGCAAAAAGGAGCAAGAAGCAGAACTTCCAGGGGAAGCGGAGAGAGAGGCGGAATCCCACCGAGCCCACGAGTCACCAGTTTTGGTGGAACAAAGGTTCCGAGCCGTCAGCGAAGACAAACAGTAAGAGCTCCATTTCTCCCCTAGGAAAAAGAGAAAGATCAGAAATGTAGCTGTAACAGTCCAGGAGTGTCAGAGGAATGAATAAAATAAAAAAAAATAAACCAGACACGGCTTCTAATAAATGTATCTTTTGGAATCACAGCCACCGAAACGTGTAAAATCGGTCCACAGACTAAAAGTTTCAACCAGACTAGTTACCTTTCATTTTTCACTTAGCAGGTTTTAAAACGTTTTGAAATCTTTCAAATTAAACATGAAATGGTTATTAAATAATTGCAGTATTTAATATGCAAGCCCCTATTAAACACTGCATTTGTCAGAAGCCAATTAATTAGCTGTACACACCGAAATACCTGTGCCCACACCAACGTTTCAAGCTACACAATGCCAAGTGGTTGTACTAAAATTTTCAAAGGTTCTGCCTATAAAGAACATTTCTCTGAGAAGGGGCATAAGCAGCCAAACACCATCACTCCACTCCCAAATCAGTAAGGAGCTTTGAAGGTTTAGCAGCACTGGAAGAAGCATTATGAACAACAAGGACACTTCTGCATTTATGCAGTGCACACAGTAGGAACATACCATGATAAAACAAGGAGACCTGTATCTGGACACACTGACAGATTCCAGTATAACAACATCTTTCTCCTCAGTGGGAAATCTTTTGTGGTTTAGATAATTATACAGCTTGAAAGGGTGGTCCCATGGCAGGCAATAAAAGTTGCCCAGGGACAAGTACAAGTGCAGAGCATCTATCCCTGTAAACATTCCCAGCCTGGAGTGGTGCTTACTGAACAAGTGCATCCTGGCACACACTTATTGCTGTCACCTCTAGGTCTGGGGAAGGGGAGAAGGAAGATCTGAAAGCTCCACGTGAACTCAATCTCACAATACAGTGCTCACCAGACAGAGATGCTCTAAGCCGACAGAGTCCAGAGAGACGACTTTTCCTGCTCTTGCTGCGCCAGGGGTAGGATCTACTTAGCTTATCAGAATCATTCAAGCCGCTAAGGACTAACCCCGCTGATGAAGGCAGAAGGCCCCCTTCAGAGGCGCTAAAAGCCTTGGCTGCCATGATCACGCTCTGGTTGCCACGCCACACCCGGGGAGCTGCAACAGAAGCAGAGGGAATTGAATCAGCCTGGCGGGCTGGCGCTGATGCTGCCAGGTAGCCCTGTAAGTTACAGCAATACACTCGTTCCTTGCGTGTCCTGATCGGCGTTTGGTCTGTGCGGTGACTCGGCTGACTTATCGTTCTGCCCCGGCTGGTGTAGGACAACCCGTGACCGACACGTCTCTGCCACACCTGCTGAGCACCCACCCAAGCACCCTCTTCCCCGCGCCGGACGGTTTGAAGAGCAAAAGCTTTGGTACTCTGGGAAGTCACTCCCAGTTTTGAATGAGCAAGTGTGGCACAGCCTCCCTCCTTCCCCTAAAGCGCTGCCGCACCAGGACAAGGCAGCACAGCTCGGTCCGGCCCGGCCCGGTGCCCGCGCTCAGGGCGCCCAGGGGGCGGGACACAGCGGCCACCTCAGCCAATAAGCAGAGGCGCTGTGAGAAAAGGCACGGAGCGCAGCCAATGGGACGCCAGCGCGGGAGAAGGCAAAGGAGAGATTTGGGTCTCCCGCACCCCGCCCCCCCCCCCCCCCGCCATCCTCCCCTTCCCCGCCGCGGCCACACGCCGGGCCCCGCGCCCCCGGGCTGCCGGCCCGCAGCAGCACGGCCGACCTGCTCCGGGAGGGGAAGGCGGCTGCAGGTGGGCGGCGATCCTCCGAAGGCTTTGCGTCCGGCCCGGGGCGCTGGTGGGGAGGGAGCAGGTCCCCAGTCCCGCCCTGCCCTCAGAGAACTACAACTCCCAGGAGGCTGCGGGGCGCAGCTGGCGCGCGTGCGCGCGAGGAGGGGGGGCAGAGGCGGGGGCGCTCCGCCTGCAGGTGATTGGCTGCGGCGCGGCGCCAGCGGCGGGCTGTGATTGGCCGGTCGGGCGGCAGGGGCGGTTTCCGGAAGCGGCGGCGGGAGGAGGAGCGATATGGCGGCGGAGAGCGGAGCGGGGCCGCAGGAGATGATGGAGGGTGAGAGCCCGCCGGCGCTGCCGCGGGAGCTGGGGAGGCGCGCCTGGCTGCTCGGGCACCGCCGCCCGGCGGGAGGGCTGCCAGCTGCGCGCCGGGGGACTTGTGGGCCCCGCCCGCGGCCGGGCCGCTGGGCGCGGGGGACCGGTGTGTGTTACCGGGGCATGGCGTGGTGCTTCCCCCGGTCCCCGCGCATGGGGCTCGGTGCGCCAGAGGGGGAAGGAGAAGGGTTTTGGAGGTGACCGTGACGTAAAAAAATAAAGATAGTAAGAAAGAAACCATCTGACTGGCGCCGGTTTTCCTTAGTCCCCCGGTGAAAGGCGAGCAGGTACTGAGGGGGGGCCGAGGAGGAGCGAGGAGCTTCAGGTCCCAGGCCCAGGGTGGCCACCAGAGCCGTGGCTCTAAATACGAAGGGATCTGTCAGGTTGTTGTGGGGACACTGTTGCCTTTATCTGCAGGGATTTCTTTTTTATTGATGCCTTCACTTCTTTGTGTCATTGGTACTATTGTACATGATACTGATTTTTTTTTTCCTAAGAGCTTTTAGAATGTAATAGTTCTAATTCCATCTCCGTATTCCTTGGAATTGCACTTCATTGATCTAAGAAATTTCCTTTTTCCTCCAGTCTTCTTCCCAGATTGTTGGTTTTAGGAAGATGTGATGGGAGGAAAAAGTGCACCCAAAATCAAAGTAGAAACAAGGGGTAAGAGGCCTTTTATTTAAGACTAAACCTTTCATTTAGTTAACTTAGGATTTCTACTAACTGCCATAGTGGTATCTGTGACCCCTGGTAATTATTTCTGCCTGCTGCTCCTCTCCCCCCACTGCTGGGAGTCGCCTGACTGTGCCTCGCTCTGTGTCTCGTGCAGTTGACAAGCGGATCGAGTCGGAGGAGTCTGGAGATGAGGAGGGGAGGAAGCAGGCGGTTCGCCTGGTGGCAGACCTGAGCCAGCAGAGCCTGAGGGATGAGCAGAACGGCGAGAACTCTGCAGGTACCGCGGCGGCCCCCGGGGGCAGCAGCTCCCCCACCCCCTGTGCTCCGCCTGGCTGTGTCTCAGTGCTGGTTATCAGCATGAATCTGCCCCGGGGCAGTCCCTAAATCTGAATAAATGGTGGTGTTATCGTGGCTAGAATAAAGCTGCCTGCTTCTTATGGAAGCACCTTCGAATTATTATTATTATATTTACTTATCCGTCCGTGTTTCTCTTTGAAACGTTTAATATCAAAACTCAAACCCATCTTTACTCCTGCTTTGTTTGGGGTGGGGATGTCGAAAATTAACGAGGAAAGGAGCTGGGAATGTTCACTGGGAATAATCCCAAGCAGCTTTTCATAACTCTGCCTTAGTTTTGTGTAGTCTTTTACCTGAAGAGTTGCCCGATTCCTCTGGAAGGCAATCAAAATTATTTCCAGGTGGATTTTTTTAATTCAAATGTTAATTTAATTTAAAAATTCCGAGACGTACCAAAATTGCGTCTTTGAATCCTCTCAGGTTTAATCTTTTGCTGCTGTTCTTCCTGTTTGTGTTAGAACACAGGCTGGAAATCTTGGCAGAGCTTTTCTTAAGCCCGTGCGTGTTTGGCGGGTGGGTTTTCCGTGGCTTGCGTGGAATTTGTCGGAGCAGATCCGTGTCTGCAGCCCCTGTGTGGTGATACAATCTGAGCTTTTGGTGCCAGCTGACAGTCTGAGGTGTAACAGCATCCTTTTGACAGAGATGTCCTTCTGATTGTTGTTGGCCTGGTACTGGAAGGGAAATAATGCAGCAAATTTTAATTCCTTTTGACTGTACGTCTGCTGCGGGTCCCTTCTCCTCTTAACCTTGCCCAGTGGGATTTGACAGAGTATTCTTCAAACTAGTAAATTGTTATTTAGATCTCATATCCTAACTAAATGCACTCTATGCAGGTCTGATTCACTGCTGATAGTTTAAACCCCTTGTATATTAATTAGAACGTGGTGTGGTGGTGCCAGTGAAAGAGCGCGCTTTGCAAACTGTACGTGCCAAGCACTGCATGATTCATACCAAAATGCAGATAAGGCAGTGCTTGCATGCCTGGAACCATGAGTGTTTTACTCAGCTGGTGTGACTTAGCTGTGTGTTTAGGGTTATATTGTGCACACTGTTCCCCTGGAAATTCTGTTAAAGAAAATACAGGCGTGACGTACTTTTATTCCAGTGAAAGCAAGAAAAACACGTTCAGATTTAGTTGCTGAATTACATTTCTGTACTATTTAATATCATGGCTGTATTGTTACTCTCTGCAAACTGTTAGCATTAAAAAAACTTCTGCTAGGGCAGAAACCAAACAGAGGAATCATTTTTGAACATTTGAGATGGTTTTCACAGCCAGCTTTGAGTTTCTCAGCTGCAAGGAAAATGAAACAGTTTTCCACCTTTTTACCACAGAAGATCATAAGTAGAAAAAAAGAGAGCTTGAGCAGCTGAAATTTCAAATTCATCATTTAACTAATTCTCTGAGGAGTAGAGCCTCTGGTTAGAAAGCTTGTAACTGAGCTATTTATAATATCCTAAAAAGTGTAGTCAGGCTTTTTGTTGCTTTAAGTGCTTGTGTTACCGTGAACTTACGTAACTGGGTAATGACTGTTCCTGGAGTGGAATTTGGGGTTCCTGAGTGGTGGATTTTTTTTTCCTAACTCTGCAAAGCCACTTGTCTTGCAGGCATAGGTAACACAAAAGTTCGCTTTTGGAACTTCACTGCCAGAGCAGTGGGATTTTTCCCCCCCCTTGAGAAACGTGCTCTGTTGGGAAGTGTGGAATAAAGCAGCTTGCAAGGGAAATTGCAGGCCTGGCTGTAATGTCAGCTTAGAGTGTTTTATATCCAGTCAGCTCATAAATAAAGTGATATGTAAATGACTGTAAATTTGCTATAACTCTTCTTCCTCTTCCTCTTCCTCTCCTCTTTCTCTTCATGCCCTTTAACATTTTCGTACCAACACTGACTTACAGCTGATATCAGATGCACATCTCACTCAGGCTGCTCTGTGGAGCACTCTGTACACAAACGTCATGAGGGTTGGCTCTATTACATGACTGCATGTTCAGTTTTAATTGGTTTTATTTGGTTATTCATGTAATTGTTTTTATTTTGGTGAGTTTGGTGCGTAATCCTGCGTGATTTGGTTTTGCATACTCGGGTTTGAGGGCTGTTTTTCCCCCTCTGGCTCCACCACAACTGGTCTCTCAAAGCAAAAAAATGGGAGGAGCTGCCCCTGTGACAGATCCCAGAGCAGAGTGTTTAACACATTGCCTGAATCAAATGTGTATAAATGAAAATATTCAAGCCTGCCAGCCAAACAAGGTCAAAGAGGAGCAGCCTTGGTAGCAGGAGGTATCCCATTCCCTTGCTGAGATGTGTAGCTTTGATCTGGAATGAAAATAAGGAAATGCAAGCATTGCCTGTGGCTAAATTGCTGACAGGCAGACATACCTGTCATATCTGTGTCAGTTTTGGTGGCATTTCTATCCTGTGTTCGATGTCCCCAAGCCTCCCAGCTCATTTTGGATCCCCAAAATAAAAGCTATGTTCCCTGCTAATTTAGACTAAACCAAAAAATAAATAAATTAAAAGGTTAGCATTGCTTTTCGGTCTGAACTTCTGGCAGTCAGTTCAGTGAGTCTCTTTCCTGTTTGAATGCCCAGGCAAGAGCAGCAGCCCAAATACAGGAAGGTCAGTGATGATCTGTGGATGTCAAACCCTTGTAGTTTGGTGACAGCATTAAAAATTGGGATGCTGGCACTGTTTGTCCTTACACTGCTACTTAGAAGACCAAGCATCAGTAGGATGTCAAATACAGGAACATTTGGCATTTACAAGGATGTTGTTACCATGCTGGGCTGTGAAAATAGTCACTACTTACTGGGTTAGTGGAATGAGCTTGCACACAGTAATGCAAGAGTCAGTACAAAGCCTTTGGGCTTCGTGACTGTAATTAAAGTTGCTTGTTTTTTTTGGTAGCAGTTATGCACGTGAAGTAAAAAAGCTTCCATGCTGTGTGTCGGTTTTGCAAAGCTGACTCAGGCTTTAGGGTTTTTTTTGGAAATTGATGCAACTGGCACACCTTCTTCAATAGATGGCAATCTGCATGAATTATTCAGCATGAAATTCTCCAGTAAACTTCCCTCCTTCTTGTGCTGTGGTAGAAGCACAGCAAATACTGGGCTGCCTTCCAGAGCTGTAAAGGCATTTCCCAAGAAAATGCATTCAGTGTGATGCACAATGTTGTCTGGCATAGTAGTGGGTTCAGCCAAACAAAGGAAGGGAGATCCATCCAAAAATGTGCACAACAGTGACATAAACTGGCAGTGCTAATAAAGAAAAGCTGAAGGATGGGATTGTTGAGGTGCTTGGTCATTCCTGGAGCTCTCACCAGACAGTTTAGATTCCTTTTTGGCAGTGTTTTATTGTGTTGTCAGAGGAGCACAGACGCTTTTCCTGCCTTTAGCTATCAGGTGCAGAGGTTCATAATGTATTTGCTTCTTGTGCAGGAGAAGCAGAGACACCAGTGGACATGGAGACCATTAGCCTGGACCCAGAAGCTGAGGTAAAGGCAGATTTTTGTCCTTATGGGCTTTATACAGCAGGAAGCAAAGGTAGGCAAAGGCAAGTTTTTGAAACCTGGTTAAAAGATCTAATCCTTCTGAAGGTGCTGGCTACCATGATCCTCCACAGAATTGATTCAGAGCCTTTGGACTAGAAATGGAGGTGTTCTGTTCTTGATAAGTAGCTGAAACATTTTCTTAGGACTTCAGAATTTTAAATTAAGCACAGAGGCACTGAAAGTGGGGCTGTGCTGCAAGAGGTATTGATAGGCTACGAGGTTCTGTGAGAATACCTGAATGAGCTGTTTGCTGCTGCCAGCCCTGTGATTTGGACTAGGCACAGTGACTTACCCAGCCTAGTGCCTTGGCATCAGCAGCCTGGTGAGCCTGTGAGCTGGAGAGTCCCTGGGCTGGGGTGGGGAAGTCCTCTGCTTCTCTTTGACCTGCAAAACTGGAGCATCTGGGGCTGAACAGCACTGCCAGTGCAGAGCTGATGTTCACAGAGCCACCAGTTATTCAAACTGTCAGGGGTTCCTGCTCATCTGGAAATGGCAACTTAGGACAGTGCTTCACCTGTGGTGCTAAAATCATGTGCCAAACCCAGCCTCCAAAAGCTGTTTGAAGGGAAGTTTTAACGAGCTGCGCATTTTGTAAGACTGTAATTTGCCTTAGTTCAAAGGACCTGTGTTGGGTCTGGGGAGACCAGGTTTGTGTTGAAATGACTGCCAGATCCCTCCATTTCTCTTTCAGGATGTTGACTTGAATCATTTCCGAATTGGGAAGATTGAAGGATTTGAGGTGCTCAAGAAAGTGAAGGTAACAGTCCTAGGGAATAGAGAAAGCCTCTTGGAACTGGGGGTTTTGTAGATCTACCCTACAAGAGGACGGATACAGAGTCTCTTTTTGGCTGAGCTCTTAATGAGCTCACTGTAGCTGAAGGAGGTAGTGTTTGCCCGTTTGTCAAGTAGAAATAAAACCCCTCGGATTTTGTAAGTTGCTTTTGGAAGTGGATGAGAGCAAATGCATCAGGGCACATCCTAAGGGATACATCCTGGGTTTGTACAGCAGGGTGAACATAGAATAACGTGGATGGGAAGGTACCTCTGGAGGTCTCTGGTAAAGCCCTGCTCAAAGCAGGCCCAGTTAGAACATGTTGCCCTAGGGCCTTCTCCAAGCTCTTGAGTATTTCCTCAGACAGAGATTATGTAGCCTCCCTGGGCTGCTGTTAGTGTCTGACCATTGTAGTTAAAAGATTTCCTTCTGTAGAGCTGGAGTAAATCAAGAAAGGATTATATTTAAAAAAACCCCAAACAAACAACCAAAAAAAACCCCAACCACCAACAAGCAAGCAAATCTCCAGCAAAACCTAATCAGGAACCCCCCCTACGCACATACCTTATTGTCTGTAAGCCAAAAGACATTACATGCTGTCCTTCATGTCCATTTTCCTGTTTCTTTTCAAACTTTCCCCCAACAATTAGACCCTGTGTCTGCGTCAGAATTTGATTAAGCACATTGAGAACCTGGAGCAGTTGCAGACCTTGCGGGAGCTGGATCTCTATGACAATCAAATCCGGAAGATTGAGAACTTGGAGACTCTGGTGGAACTTGAGTGAGTCAGGGGAATCACTAGGGTTAGGCAGGGGGTGGTTTGTGACTGCATTACTCATGCTGGGCTTTTCCCAGTGTTTATCACACAGGCCTTTCTCAGAATTCATTTGGGTGCTCTGTGAAGGATGATGTCTATTCTCTATTGATATTTAACCTGTGCAGTAAACTAGTTTCATTATCCTGAAGCTCCCCAGGGACAGGCAGCTGGAAATGAAACCTGTGCTGTGTAAGGCAGTGAGAATGACAGGTGGTTGCAGCTTCCATGCAAGTGTGGGAGTGCTCAGGCACCCCTTGCTCTTGGCAGCGAGAGCTCTGTGTAACAGGTTTTCATTCCTGCAGAAATGACAAGAGGTTTCAGGTAAGGTTATGATTTTTTTTGGTTGGTTGGTTGGTTTTTGGAGGGTGTTAGGGAAGGAGTGAGGGCCCTTCACGGTTTCTGGCACTTGTCTGGGATCGCCCTGGAGATCCATTACAAAACTGTTCCCAGTGGGGCAGGGACTGGCCGCCTTCTCATGGTCACAACTGCTTCCTTCCTGTGGGAGGCCTTGACATGGTCCTGTCAGAGGCAGATCTTGTAGGCAAATACCTTTCCAAAGGAAAATGCAGACTGGCTTCCTCCCACAGTGGCTGGGCTAAATAATGGCTGTCTTCTGCATGTGTCAGACGATTTTCTGTATTTGCTGACACACTACAGAAGTATTTTGAAAGTTATATTCGTTGTATTTTCTGATAAAAAGAAATTACACTCATGACTTTAGATTCAAGGCCTAGCAAAGGCTTGACCTCTGCAGATAGTGACGTTCCCCACCAATTTACAAGTGGCTCTTTCAGAATCACCCATGACTGATGAGACCTTTGGTTTGTTTTACCTCAGGATCCTGGACATCTCCTTCAACGTTCTGCGACACATTGAAGGACTAGATCGGCTTACCCAGCTTAAAAAGCTCTTCCTTGTCAACAACAAAATCAGCAAAATTGAGAATTTGAGCAACTTGCAGATGCTACAGATGTTAGAGTTGGGATCAAATCGAATTCGGGTAGGCTTGCTCCACAAGATGTTAGCTGGAGAGTTTGGGGCTCTTTGGCTTGGGATTATCATTTTCTGAAAGTGCACTTCATGGACTTTAACTTGCAATTTTGTTGGGTTTTATTATTCTAGTCATTCACTGTGCTTATTGCTGTGCATGCCTGATCCTTTCCTTATGCATTAGTGCCTGGCTGCTAAATCACTATTTATGAATTTCTGCCTTTAATGAACTCGTGTGTCCCCTGTGTGCTTCCTTTTTCAGGTGGTAGTTTCCTCCTGCTAGAGAGCCAAGCCTATCACAACCAGCAGTTCTTTTCTCTTACCTTTTTAGAGACTGGTGCTGTGTCAATGAAACCTGAAATGTACATTTGAGTTTGATTTGTATGTGTCATTGACAGCCTGCTATGGCAGTCAGTCCCACTCAGGAAAAAGATCCTCTTGAGGCTTTGCTCTGAAATGCCTCCCAAACCTGGTGCTGCACTTCTGATTGCTTTTGGGTTTTATTGTTCAGTTTGTGACTTTTCCAGTTTAGATGACTGAAAGCCTGTGCCACTTACAGAGAAGCAGTTATGAGTAGTCTCTCCTGTCCCTAAGGTTTGGTTCTCTGTATTTGCCCAGTTTGCTTCTTCGATTTCATACTCTTTAGAAAATACTCATAACAGATGAGTGCATTTCAATCAATGTGGCAGAAGTTGGTGCTCTCCAGTCTCTGAGAAATTACTTGTTATGCTGAAAGAACCAATTTGGAAAAGATCTGTTTTTCCTCTTTATTTCAGGACTGGTGGAAACACACTTTGTAGGAAAGAAGGAAACTTCAGCTACTAGAGACAGCTTTTTAAGGCAGAAATGTGTGCTGCTTTTTCAAAGTGCAAGAATTTTGGTTTGCTCCTAAAGCTAAACCAGACTGATTTTTTTTTTTTTTTTCCCCAGCCCAAGAAATTTCTGCTTTGGAAATGAAATTATTTAGGGGAATAAATCTGCCAGATCAGATGAGGGATGAGGAATCTTAGAGTTGCATGGGTTGGGGGAACAGGAGTTATAGAGAACAAGCAGAAACAGAACAGGCTAAGCATGCTGATCCTGACATTTCAAAAGCTGGGTTATATAAAACTGTACTGTATTCCATATCTAAGCATCTTTACCTTCTGGAAAAAAAAAATCCAGCTACATTTCTGAATTGCTACTTATGTGGTGCATTGCCAATAATGTCAAGCCAAGGAATATATTTTAAACAATGAGGTTATATATTTTATGTGTGTATTCTCAGTGTTGAGACTGAGCATATTAACAGAGCAACTGAACACACACCAACCCCCCCCTCCCCCGAAATTGTCACTGTATGGGTAACAGAAGCTTCTTAAATTACTTTATTTTTAGTGGGTTTTTTTTCTGTTTTATCTGTTAATTCTGTTCTGACTTCTTCAGACAACAGTGCTCTGTGCTTTGCTTCTAAATGCTTTACTGGAGTGACTAATCCATGCCTAGGCTTGGCATGAAGAAACCTTGTGTTGTTTGAGGGCACCTAGAGCTCTCGTCCTAGTTTTCTGTTGCTAGGGTGGCTTGGCTGGATGTTTTACAGGTGGCTGTATCCTTAAGTTTTTAGGGTACAAGGCTGTGGGCTGTTCAGCAGCGCTCTTGGCTCTGAGACGCCCGATTGACTCCTTCCCTGCGCCCCAAAAGCTGCTGCAGTGAGGCTGTTTTGCTCTGCTGGACACTCAGACCTCTTGGTGTGCACTTACCCCGCAGAGTCCCTCGTGACTTAGCACTTTGCTCTGTTCCTTTTGAGTGAATGGTGGGGAGAAGAACTTAAAGCTTGAGCTGACACGTTTAATGCTATTTTCTTAAAGTTGGACTGAGGCAACTGTAATGCAAGCACTTCTCCTACTTGTTCCTTAGGGTTTTGTCCCCTCATGTCCATCTGTCCCTATAGTGAGTCTTCAGTGTTTCCTCCTCAGGGCTAGGGGAGCTGCCAGTGAGCAGCAGATCTCTCATTTTTCTTGCAAGGTCATAACAAGGTCCATAGGCTAGAAGGAGGGTGAATCCAAATCTGAGCTGCTTAACACCTTATGTTCAGTCTTTTGGCAGTTGTGGGAGGGAGGTTGAGAAGCTTCTTTCCTTTCCAGAGTGTATCTGTAAGTTCACAGTGTGTGTGTTTGTGTCCATCTTCCTCTTGTTTATGTTACACACGCACAGGTAAATGTGCCCCAGTGCACAAACACACACTAATCCAAGTGGTGCTGGCACTCAGGGGCTTGGCTCACCAGCACTGCTGATCTGAAACTCTGCCAGGCAGGAAGAATGTGGGAAAGATGATATGTCACAACCTACTTGAGCACAGACGCACAGCTCTGGGCGTGTCTGTGTCCGTGTTGTTGTTCTTCTCTGAGCTGAAGTCTGGTTTTAAAATTCTTACCTCTTTTAACGGTACCTTGGTCTTTTAATTAAGAGGCTTTCCACTGAGAAAAGAAGTGTTTTCTTTCCTTTTGTTTGCAGGAGCCTTTTATAATCCCACCCTTTTCCCGCTTTTTTCCCCCCTGTTTTTACTCTTCTGTTCGTGCTTTCTCCCTTCCTCTGTAAATAAATAATGTGACTCTCCCTGGTGCCTCACAGAGATCCTCATCTTCTCCCACTGAAGGCTGAGCTCAGGAGTTAAACTGGTACAGTGTATATGTTCTCCCAGTAGCATGTGTATTTAAAACATGTACATCACTTAATCTGGTGTGGGTGTGTTCTGCCAGTAGCATGACTGCACAGCCAAATAGTTACATCTGTTAACACCTAAACCTGTGAGACAGTTAACCTTGCTCATGGCAGAGAAGCTGGACAACTTGCCTCTGTGTTATGCAGTCTCTGGTTCTCAGGACTAACTTTGCAAGCCGTGCTCTCTCCTCCCAGGTTCTCTTTCCGCTCACTAGTGACACATTTTTCTTGCTTCACAAATCTTCTGCCCTGGACACACCCCACGGCTGTAACGTGGCTGTGAAATGGCAGCCACATCTGCCAAGTGGAGTTCTGCCTCACAGCAATAACACAGTCTCCTCTGGTCATTCTGCAGGCAATTGAAAACATCGACACCTTGGCCAATCTTGACAGTCTGTTCCTCGGAAAGAATAAAATCACCAAGCTCCAGAATCTGGATGCGCTGACAAACCTGACTGTGCTCAGCATACAGGTACGGGTTGTATTCTGAACAGCCTTTGTGCCTCAAAACATTTTTGTGATTTATAATCAGCTCTTCTGAATGACTGAATGGTTTGGGTGGGAAGTGGCCTTACAGACTGTCTAGTTCCAATCTCTTGCCATGGGCAGGGACACCTTCCACCAGCCCAGGTTGCTCCAAGCCCTGTCCAACCTGGCCTTGGACACTTCCAGGGATGGGGCAGCCACAGCTCCTCTGGGCAACCTGTGCCAGGGCCTCCCCACCCTCACAGGGAAGGAAGAATTCCTTCCTAATGTAATTAAACCTGCCCTCCTTCAGCTTAAGGCCATTCCCCCTTGTCCTATCACTACATGCCCTTGTGAAAAATCCCTCTCCAGCCTTCTTGTAAGCCCCCCAGCAGCAGGTCTGCAGTGTTGGAGCCAAACTCCTGTACTGGAAGGAAGTGTGATATTCTGTTGTGTTGTCTTTTCTCATCCTTTCATGCTACTTGAGACAAAATGATAAAACCGATAAAATGAGAAAACTAATGTTTGATTTTTATGGAAGGAAGAACAGGAAACTGATGTTATCCTGCATTTTGTTCCTGAAATACTGTTTCCTAATGTATTACAGTAACATCTAATGCCTTACCCCAGGGAAGTCCTTATAATGGCAGTGTCTCAGTGTTGCTGCCTTCTCTTCCTGAAGAGCCAAGAGCCTGCACTAAACGAAATCTATCCTTAATGAGCTTTTGGAAAGCTTCTTCCTCTTTTTACAAGGTGGAATAAAAGTTACTCAGCTAGTTTCTTTCACTGAGTCCCCTTCTCATCAGTAGTTTATTTGGAGTGGTGCTGACCAGCTGTTACACTTCCAGAATAACCGTCTGACCAAGATTGAGGGGCTGCAGAGCCTGGTGAATTTGCGGGAGTTGTACCTCAGCCACAACGGCATCGAAGTCATCGAGGGACTGGAGAACAATGTAAGCAGGCTCTTGCTGACTGTGCAGCACAATTGTTGCCCTGAGCTGCTCCTGTTAATGCCTTTTCTGGAAGTTTTTGTTCAACTGGGGGCCTAAAAAAAAAAAAAAGTGGGACAGAGAAGATGAAAAGAAATCTGATCTAATACTTTTCATGTTTGCTTTGTCTAGAACAAACTCACAATGCTGGACATTGCATCCAACAGAATCAAGAAGATTGAGAATATCAGCCACCTAACAGAGCTGCAGGAGTTCTGGGTAAGCACAGGCCAGAGGCTGTTCCCTAAAATGTCTGTACAGCAGTGAAACCCTTCTGATGGGCAGCATGTGGGTATGTGCATCCTGGAGTGAAACTCCTCTAGATCTGGTGATCAGCTTTAAGATCTTGGCAGTCTGCATGGTTAGAGTGTCTGGTGGTTTTCCCTAAGGAAAGAGAAGAGCTTAAAAAATTCTTTGCAGAGCCTTGCTGAGTGGTAGGAAGCCTCTGTCTGCCAAGGAAGTAGGCCCTGCCTTCACGCTCAGGGTGGTTATGAAACAGTCCCACGTGTCCTATTTCTGCAGCTCATCTTTTCCTAAGTGAGCATGACAGAGTAGTGGGGAGGCACAGTGCCTGTTCAGGGCAGAGCTGGTATTTTTAGGGCATTATAAATATGAAGGAAATTAAACCACCTTCTGGTTTACTTCCATTCGTGTGAGCTGGATGACAGCTTAGGGTCGCTTCTGTTTCTGGTGCCCCGAGTCGCTGAGCCCTTTGTCATTCCTGAGTCAGCACAGGAAATTCAGAGACACCCTCTCCTGAAGCATCAGCACCCTGCCATGTTTGGGAGCTGTGTACAAATCTGCTCATGTGAAAAGAACGGGGAAGAAGCAGCAAATGTCCATGAGCTGGCACGTGCTTTAGGACAGTCCTTGCAGAGTTCCTGCATTCAAGGCTGAGAATAAGAGTTGTGTGCCATAGTGTCTGTTGTTTGGAGTCTGGTTATTTAAACTCTTGAGTAGAGGCTGAGAGAAAAGGAGGGCAAAGCAGCTTCACGGCCAAGATCCGTTAGCTGAGCCTGGAAAATCCCTCCTGTCTTTGTTCCACTTCTATGTTAAAAAAACAGAGTTGTGTGAAAAGGAGCAGGGCAGAATTTTCTTCAATGCAAGCAAGTGGTGTGTCTCCCAATTTATATTTTTATTGATTGTGCAGTTAAAGCCTCATAAAAATGTCCTTTAACACCTTAAGGAAGCAGAATTTAAAATCCTAGACACTGTGGGAGTCTTCTAGCAGTTTCTTGGTACCACACCCTCAGTGGAGGGACTGAGACTTCTCGAGGTTGAGTGACTGGGCTGAAGTGACACTGTAGCAGAATGAGTGAGCTACAAGTGAGCTGCAGCAGAATGAGACACTCCACCGAGATTTTTTAAATATTTTATGTGAAGGTGGCATTGCTGTGGTGACTTCTCTGCATCCAAAAGCAAAGGGTGCTTGTGTCTCAGGGTTGGACATGTGGCACGTGGCCACCTTGCAGCTTCGCTTCCTTGTTGGGCAGCTGAAGCACTCATCCCTTTGTGTGGGAATCCCTTTGCTGTGCCAGCAATGAGACAGGCAGAGAACCCAAATTAGAGAGCCTGGCGTTTTCTCTGGAGTGCAGAAGCAGTTTTTGTGGGGAAGTGATGTAGAGGAGAGAGGAAAATGTTGCTTTTCTTGTCAGTTTGGGACCTTTTTTTTTAATGTTTCCTGGGAAGCTATGAAAGTAAAGATGCACGGATGTCCCAGTGGAAATGAATCTTGGTATAAATATTCCCAGCCCATAAATGCTCAGTGTATGGGGTGGGAGATGGTAACAGAGACTGGCCCAGTGCCTTGCAGTGTCTTTGCCAGCGCAGTGGTTGGACTGGATGTGCTGTCTGAAGGGCAGTGGGTGAGTGTGCCTGTGTGTGCTCTGCAGATGAACGACAATCTCGTAGAGAGCTGGAGTGACCTGGACGAGCTGAAAGGGGCCAAGAACTTGGAGACTGTATACCTGGAGCGAAACCCTCTGCAGAAGGATCCCCAGTACCGACGCAAAATCATGCTGGCCCTCCCGACTGTCCGGCAGATCGATGCCACATTCGTTCGATTCTGAGCCTCCTGCTGCCCTCCCTCCCCTGCCCTCCTCTGAGAAATGTCCCAGCAGGGTTTTTTATCCACTCGCCACTCCCCAGGTCTTCAGTACACTGACACTCATGGGGCAAATAGTCAATTAAAAGCACTGAAACCAGATCTAGTGTACAATGCACTCATTGTTTTTGAAATGTTGTTGTTATTATTATTATTATTATTATTATTATTATTAAATCTTAACACAAGAGCCTTCAATGTGCCTGTCTTTGTTTTTTCATGGGAGAGGTTTTGCCAGGAAGTGTTTGCAACAGACTGAAGCCACGTGGAGCTGCTTGCTAACTGTGCTGACTCTGTGACAGGCCTTCGTGTTAGGAATGTCCTGGCAAACACCACGTCAAGGCTCAACGGTGATCTGTAGAAAGGTGAAAAAAGATCTGATGGAGATGCCCACCCAGGTTAGTTACCACATGTGAGTCAGTGCTAAGTATCTGCTGGTAGAACGTGGGGCTGTGGGGGGAGTAGCCTTTTTGTGGTAATTTTATCTTTTTAAGCACAGGTAGGAGCTCATGAGAAGGTCGGGGACAAACCGATAATGATATATTAATGATGAGCAAGGCAAGGGTTTGGTAGGACTTTAACAGACAGTGTTTGCCATCAGAAAATATGAATGATGTCCTGTTCAGTGGCATTGCTGTCCCTCTGAATCTCTCTTTGATCTGGGCAATTGAACTCTATCCCCCCAGCAAATGGAGAACCTCCCAGGGGAGTGCTTGCTGTCTGCCACTGTGTTAGTCCGACAGTCATGTCATCAGCCCAGGGCAATGAGTTAAAAACAGGAGTGTTGCCTAAGACTTGCTCTTGGTGGTAGTTTGATTCATTGTGATCTGACATGGATTTGAATCTTGGGAAGAGTGGGAAGAATCCCTTCCTCAGCAGGAGACCAGAAATATTAAGCAGGACAGTGTGGCCTGGTGGAAGATTTTAGGTTCCATTTGCTCACTGCAGCTCTGCTGTGGCTTGTGATGCTGCTGGAGGTGACGGGGCTTGGCCGAGGGACCTGCATCCCACCACGCCCCTGAACTTGGGATGTGTTTGGTGGGACGAGCTGCTTTGAGTGTGAATGGTACCTGGCCAAAGAGGCTCTGCCTGAGAACAAGGGGGGGCTGCAGTAGGGCCTCTGCCTCCTCCTTTAAAGCCTTTGTTGCTTTACACTTGCACCAAGGCACAGGCAAGCCCTGGAAGGGGCTGTGGCCATTCCTGCCAGCGTCCTGTTTCTGTGACTTGCTGTGTGAGTCCCACCCCATTAAGGGCATGGCCACAGCAGCAGGCTCAGGTGGAACTCAAGCTGGAACTCCTCAGCCCGGGGTAAACCCAACCCAGCATGGGCTGCCTTGGATCTCACCCCACCAGCAGAAATAATACCCACTACACTCCAAGCTGTTTCAGGTTTTATTTTAGAATTTATAAAATTCCAGTGTCATCCATATTCATGAGCCTTTTTACATGTTTGCATATAGTCTCCAAATTCCAAAGTTAAGGCCAAGGGATCATTGCTATGGAAACGTACAATATGGAAGACGTCAAAGAGAGGAAATGGACACATGCCACCGTCTGCTGCGGAAGGAGGGTGGTGGGGGGACAGTACAAGGTACAATCACTTCATGACCTTCTTTATAGTGGAGGGTCGGGTTGTGGGGCACGAGCCCCTGGCGGTGGGTGCCCCTGATGTAACTCAAGCCTTGCTGTGCAACTGGTGAGGGCAGGAGGGGCGTTAAGAGGAGGAGGGGGGTGGTAGGTGCTGGACAGACCTAAGCTACAGGGGTATTAACCATTTCTTGACAGGCGCAGATGGGAAGGTATCATCCTAGTTCTGTCGGACCCCGCCTGTCTCCCCTGCTGGAGGCAAGGCCACCCTGTCCTTCTGGGGCAACCAGGCACCCCACAACGGGCCATGGTCCATTTCACTTGGTTCTCAGACTTAAGGAGAGCACTGTGAGGTTTTGATTCGACTTCTGCATAGCAGTCTCTGCCAAGAAGAGCTGGCGCGGGAGGGAAAAGCGTCGGCACGTTCAGCCTGCCCCATGGAGAGAAAGACAAGAAGGCTAGGCTCAGCCTGCCAGAGTTCTGCTCCCTCATCAGCACTAGAGAAGAGAGGCTAGGGACTCCTGCTTGTCCAAGAGCTGAAGCAGCTGGGATAGAGGAATGGCTCAGACTACAAGTTCTGTAGGACTGAGGCAGGGAAGCAGGGGCACACAAAAACCCCATGCTCCATGCCTCCCTCCACAAAGACGTGGTTTTCCTCTTACTGGCTGGAGGAGCTTGGACACAGTCCCCTTCAAGCAAGTCGTGTCAGGGCCCAGGTACAAGCAGCCCCGAGTGCAGAGCACGGATCACCTTCTACCGCCATATGATGGAGGCCTCGGGAGGGCTTAGCCTACACTTCAGCCCTCGATGCTGTCAGAGCAGAAGCCTGACTCACACAACCTCTGCAGCCAAGGGCTGCAGCACAGCTGTGCCTGTGGCCCTGGGGCTGAGCCCTGTGCTAGCTCAGCACAGTCCTGTGGATTCACAGCCTGCCTTGCTCGGCTTCCCTCTGGAGCAGCTCCCACCGCCACGCAGAGACACAAGGCTCCTCTTGCTTCTCCTCTGCGCTTCTGCTCTGGCTGCCCAGGCAGCAGCTGGAACAGCTGCTCACCATGACCGCTGAGAGGCCCCCACCATACCGACGTCTGAGGTAGACAGAAGGCAATGGGAACAGCGTCGCTGCTGCTCAGGCCGAGCTGCTGCAGCGCTGGCAGGGACTGCGGCTCCTCCGGGCCCCGAGCCGCGCCACCGCAGCGACCTCGGCCGACCCGCGCCCGGCCCGGCCGCTCACACTGCCCCGTGCCGGCGCTCCCGCCTGCTCCCGCTGCTGGCAAGGGGAGTGAGAGACCGCGGGGAACGAGGAGCGGGGTCTGTCATCAAGCACTGGAAGACTGGCCGCGCGTGCAGGCTGGGGCTGTGCTCGGTGTGCGCAGGGGCGCACGCTTGCTGCGCTCACGGGTGCGCTCCTGATCAGTGGAGCCGTACGTTGTTCCATCTCTGTTGCCTCTATGACCTATTGAAGGTTTTGTTCCTCAAAAAGCAAGTTTCTGACCTCTTAGATTATTTTAAGCTCTCCCCACAGTCAGCTATCAGCATTAAATGAATTTTTGGCGGTTAAAAGGAAAAAGAAAGTTGATTGCACTCTACAAAGGTAAGGTAAGGCCTGGCATAAACACAAAGGAAAGAGGGCAAACGTTTTGGCTTTAGAAAGTCAAGGAAATTTATTTCCTGAGGTCATGAGACAGGAAGTAGATTCCTAGCCACAGTAAAGGAGGTCTCCTAATGAAGGCAAGAATGCCTAGTCAGACATGCTCAAGAGAGCAGATTGCTCTGCTAGCGCTTGGGAAGCTGCAAATCTTAGCCACTTGGAGTCAATTATGAAGTTTCTAACAAAAACACACACATTTAGTGTTTGAATCTGAGTGGAAGCCTTGTTCCAAAGGAGGAAAGAATATCCATCAAGAGATGAGGGTGGGTCCTAGCCACGGTGATAGCTGAGGGGAGCAGGATGGGGTCTAGCACTCCAGACACCATTAGGAGACCTCTTGGGGCAATTGACTTGTGCTCCAGCCGCTGGGTCAGATTTCAGACAGGAAGTATTTGTGGCAGGTTAGTGTCAGGTCAGCGGGCTGGAGGAGTTTCTGCTTCCAGGTCATTATCGTTTGGGTCCCCAGGGAAGAGTCTTGGGGGCCACTTGAGCCCCAAAGCTGGGGAAGTCTTCAGAACTGCTCATATCAGGGGCCTAGAGCAAACAAAAAGGGAACAAGTTAAGCTCCTGCCCTGCTGTGAACCTACACGGTGAGGCCCTGAGCTAAGCGGCATCACTGATGTCCCAGGAGCAGAGACAAGGGGGCAGGGACAAAAAGGATCATTGTCACATCAGGACTGCCCAGGGTGGAACCATCTAGGGAGGACGTCAAGGAGGCTGCAGATTAGGCACAAGGGTTCCAAAGGTTGCAGCTCAGTAACTGGGCCACTGGAGCAGGGTCACACCAAGCCTGCAGCAGTGCCAGGGCAGCTGAGGATGAGCTGCCACAAGCCCCAGCTCACAGCTGCAAACACTGAGCCAGCTCTGTGCTGCAGCAAAGGGCCCTGGCCCTACCCCTAAAACAACGCGGCCTGGCAGGACACCTTCTGGTAAGGGTACCCCATTCCCTAACAGCTCCACAGTGGGGTAGCCAAAGTGGGCTACAAAAGTTAAGAGAGGAGAGCCCAGGCCTGTGCTCAGTCTGCACAGGCCACAAGGAGCAGGAGGGCCCTTCACTGCTTTCTCTGTCACCAAGGAGGGAGAGTGCTCTGTGTCCCCAGCCCAGACAGGAGGGTTCCCGTGCCCTGTGGCCCCAGCCTGCAGCAGAAGCAGCACTCACTCACCTTCTCGTTGTTGACAGTGGCCCAGGGGGCATCTCTCACCACAAAGCCCTTGGATGGGGCCTTGGACTCTTCGTGTGAGGGGGGCTTCATATACACCTGCATCGCCTCATTGTCCACCACATCTGCAAGCTGCAGTAACACAACCAGTAAGGGGGGATCTGGATAGCTCCTCAAACTGGTGTAACATGCCCACCCTCTATCTCACCACCCTGCAACCTGTGCAAGCTCATCAGCTGTTCTACAGTGACTGAATACAGTGTTTCAGCATTAACCTGAGGGCCACAACTCCCAACTGGTGCAAACTGCTGCAAGGCAAGCACATGCATGTGCTGGCATGTCCCAGCATTCTCCTTCACTGTCCTCTCCTGGACAGAGGGGGCAGTCCAGCTGGTTTGAGGGACAGCTACAAATGGGGGCTGACTGTCACCTGCACAAGGCTTAAGTTCTCCAAGGCAGTGGAAGAAAATACCACTTCTTGGTATTTTCTGAGTATATGTCTGAGATGTATATAGAAGTATGTATCTTCTTGGTATAGGTCTGAGATACTTCAGACATCCAACTCGGTGGCAGGGGCAGTTCTTGCTAACCCCCCCCCCCCCCCAGATTTGCTGAACACTTACATATTCCTCCTCCAAGTTCAGGATGTGATCAATAGCTTCTTCTACGTTCTCAGGGAGTCCTGTCACAGTCACACAGTTGGGGTCAGGAGCTCCACTCTGGGGAAAGCGAATATCCACCTGCAACAAAAGAAACAGGCCAGGACTTACACCTGCACGTCTGAAGTGCCACAGACCCTCATCATTAAGATTCACAAACCACTGTCTGTTCACAGCCACAGGTCTGTTTAGGACCTCCATAGCTCAGACACCAGGGGGTGAGCAGGAATATACCTGCCCCAAAGCTTGCCCAGTTTCCTGTGAAGGAAAGCAGAACAGTCTTTTGAGCATCCCCTGCTGCTCTCACTCTCAGAGGCTCGCTGCTATCTGGGCAGCTCCTGCAGCAGGGCAGGGGAGTGGCTGCATTTCCAGACAGTGTCCTTACACTGTTACAAGCCTTTTCACCACCAAGCCACCATCAGCACGAAGCACAATGAGCTTTCTGTGTCTGACACAGAGTAATCCTGGCCCAGGTGAATAGGGCTGAGCATGGCAGTCTGGAGACAGGCGGTGTAATGTGGATGATCTAGCTTCCAGGGGTTTGCTTTGTCCTAGTTCTTGGCTGTTTTCAGACTGGTGTTGGGGGAGAACATTAAGCTGTGGGAGCCCTTCTTGCCATACTGCCTTTGTCTGGAGACCACGCAGGCAGTGTGATTTTCAGGAAGAGGTTTTTTTTAGTTCTTGGTGGTGAATGCCCTTTTGTGGGTAGGGCACCTTCTTTATATACACTTTTTGCTATTAATACTACTGTTTTATTGTGATGTTAGTACACTGTTATTTCAACTCATAATCTCTCCTTACTGTCCCTCCATTATTGGAAGGGACAGGGGAAAGGGAGTGGCTTATTTGGAGTTTAGTTGCCTGCTGGTTGTTAAAACCAGCACAACCCCAGGGACTGTACTCTCTCTCAGCCTGCCTTCCAGAAGGGTGCTGGAAAGCTGCACAAGACAGGACCAAACCCAAAGGCTGCTCATTGGGGAACCAAACAGCTTGTGTCAACAACTGAGTCCAGCTGCAAGTCTCCAAAACCCCATCCCTCTGGATTCATGTTCACTGCTGCCCCTGCAATAAAATCTGCTGCTGATGCCACATACTGTCAGGGTAGATATCCCTGTCCTTCCCAGACTTTGCCACATCCAGCGCCCTGAGAACATCCCCTGATTTTCAAAGTCAAGGGAATCAACAGTGGCCTAAAGGAAATCCAAAGGAATTCTCCCAGTTAAGCTCAAGTAGCTGAGGAGGCACAGCCTCCTCACAGAGACCCCAGCAAGAGACCTGGTTGCCCACTTTAGTAATCAGAGTAGCTGACATAACCACCTCCTCCTCTCCCTGAAGACAAGCTATGATTCTGTCTGCAAGAAACGCAACAAAAGGGCTGCAGAGAGGGACAGAACTCAGTGCTGCTTGCAGAGCTAATCCAGAGCAACAAGGAAGCATTCTCACGTTCCTCTTCTGGCTGGGTTCCAGCAAAACAGGAAAGGCTCCCAACCTGGTTCCCAGAGGAATGTGACTCAGAGCTGAGGTAGTGTGGGGATGCTTCAGCTGCTGTCTGGATGTGACAGCCCAAATACCCTGGGCATACCAGGGTGCCCTGGCCCAGGGATGCTGCTGGGAACACAGCTGGAGGCGAGCAGGGCAGCACTGGCTTTCTTTTGTGTCTGTTGCAGCTGAAGGTGCTCAAATAAGCACAAGACAGAGGGACCACAACACGTGAGCCTCAGGCTCCTGAATTCAGCACCGAGCCGGTAGCAAGCTCTTCCCACAGGAGCAAGTGGCCACTCAGGTCCAGCCTGCCCCGTGCTGCACGGCCCCACCACTCACCTTGAACTCATCCATGATCTTGCGGATGGCTTTACCGCGTGCGCCGATGATGCGCGCGTGAACACGATGGTCCAGAGTCACATCCTCGGAAACCATCTGCTCCAGCTCCCCAACGATCTTCATGATGGCATCCCGGGCAGCCTCGGCGTTCTTCTCATAGCCAGTGATGGTGATCTGGTCTTGGGCCTGGGGCACAGGGAACATGTGTTGAGAGGCCAGGCTCATAAGCAACGGAGCAAGACTTCTCTCTGCTAATCCCCTTTACCATCCACCTTATCCAAAGGCAGTGGAGAGAGTTCAGAGCTCTCGAGAAGATGCTCAGAGACAAACAACAGCCATCCTTGTACTACCTCTGATGTCTCACCTGGCTTTCATCATCCTTGTCAGGGAACTGGATGTTGACCTCATGCTCTGTGCGTATCTGGGTGATCACTGCTCCCTTCCGCCCAATGATTTTAGGGTGATACTTGGGATCCACAGTGACCGTCAGCTTGAAGCTTCGCAAGGCCTGGAACAGGAGAAGCAGAGTGAGAGCAGGGGACACACCATGACTGGTCCAGTGACATCCAGCATTTCCTTCTGACTTCTGAAATGCATGGAACATAATCTGCAGTGCCACTGTTTAAGTCTACATGGTTACAGAAGAGCACCCAAGCTATCTGCTGGGGCCTTGTGCTTTCACCAGGTTCAGTGGGAAACTACACACAGCAACCAACCACCCAACTCGTCCCCCACTCATTTATTCAGAACTGTGATAAGGATTCAGTAAGGATAGGTACAGAGAGACTCTGACAGTCCAAAGTTACATCCCCAAACTCTCCTGTCAGTTCGTGTTAAATGAGTTATCTTTGGTTAACTGATTTAACACCCACAGAACAGCTAAGGGTGGTCTTAAAAGGTGAGGAGTTCCAGGAGTCTGTGCCCAGAGGCTGAAGCCATGTTTGTCTGGAAGGAAGAAGGACAGGCACAGGCCTTACCCGATCCTCTTGTTCAGCTTGCAGCTCCTTCACTCTTTCCAGCAGCCCGGCCTTGGCACGGTCCAGGTTGGTAGCCAGCCCGGTGATGGTGATGATATCCGACTGCAGCTCAGGAGCAGGCACCTGGATGTTCACCTGAGTAACAAGGAGCGATTACCATTTTGTACCACTGCTTGTTCTGTATCACTTATGATGCCTCTCACTGGTCTCCCCTGCCACCAAGGCCAGCTCCCACCCAGGCAGCCTAAAAACCACAGAATGGTTCAGGTTGGAGAGGACCTCTGGAGGTCATCAAGGGACCGTTTCTAGATGGTTTTTGAAGAGACCTCTGTTTCTCCAGCCATTATCAGGCTGCTTTGCTGCAGGGCTTTAGGCCCCAGCAGTCTCTGTACCAGCCCAGAGAGGCCAGGAAACAAATACAAGTTCAATAGCACCATCTGCAGCCAACATGCACCAGCCCTGAGAGTCCCTGTTGGCTCTGGGGAATTCTCCTGAATGTGCAGGTACAGCTGTTTCCCATGGCCAGGGACGAAAACAATTCTCACACTGGTGAGGAATCCCTGCAGACACCAAACAAGTCATGCAACACTCACGACATTAACACTGATCATACACCTTCAACACGAAACCTGCTGAGCCCTGGAGCCAGGGACCAAATCACACAGGGATCATTTCCCTGCTACAGTGCCTGGGTTCCATGGTCAAGCTGTGACAGACCTGAGTACGTTGCAACTGACTGTCACCACCCTTAACATGGTCACTTACAGATTCTCCAGGACAGAGGAGATGGAAAGAAGGGGAACAACTTACTTCAAACTCATCCATCATTTTGCGGATCCCACTTCCTTTCTGCCCAATGATGTAACGGTGAAGATCAAAGGGAACTTCCACCTCGATGGTGACAGGAACCAGAGCCTGTGGGAGATGGAGCACAGTTTACCAGTGAAAAGACTTCTCCTGTCTCCCAGCTCGCTGTATACTTGCCCAAAAGAATATGTTGCTGAACTGAGGTACATTTCCTTGTAGTCAGGATACAAACTTTCCAGGAAGAGAGAACAGCTGGGAACACCAAGATGACCTGTTGTGTGTTGAAGCATGTTTTCCAAACAAGCAATATGAAACCCAACCTTGGGCACAGGCTATTTTCATATCCTTGGCATTTTCCAAGTCTAGCAGAGACTTGGAAAACGTAACTACAAGAGCATGGCAAGGTCTGCTAAAGCTGGAATGATTCAGCCTCAGTCAAAACTCCTCCTCATTCCAGCTGTGCTCCCTAAAAACAGCATGTCATACTTTTATGGCAAATAACTTGGGGCTGCCTACAAGCTCTAGCAATGGCAAGGTCATGCAAGGTATACTATGCCCAAAGTCATCAGGCCAAGCCAGAGCAAAGGGGCCTCCCTTGAGTGGTGCAGGCTCCCTCTACAGCCAGCATCACTGATCACCTGCACTGCACCCTGCACTGACCAGCTTTTACTACCACCACCAAAGCTTACATCCAGGCATCAATACCTAAACAGGGTAAGGGGCTGAGAAAGCCACACACCTGCAGTGCCTCCTTTGCTGCCTCGCACTTCTCCCTGCGGCCAGAGATGATGATGATATCACACTTCTTCGGAGAGCTGGGATCTGTGTCCTTCCCGTCCTTGCCTTCCCCACCTTCCTCGCCGTTCTCCTGCACAGCTGGATCTGCAACAGGAGCTGGAAACATGGAAAGTCTTGTGTTCAGTGCACAGAGCCCCGTCCTTGCTCATCATCCCCCATCTTCAGATCCTCAGGCTCAGCCAGCAGTGACAGCTCAGAGAGACCTCGGTAAGCTTGTAGAGCCCTTTTTGTTGGGATAGGTTCTTGTACTCCCTGCACTCTGCAGTGACAACATGTCCATAACACCTAGGTCTGTGGTTTGACCTCCTAAAAGTGTTCCCTCTTCCCAAAAGGGTTAAGGTTGATGCTAAGCCCAGATTCAGGGACACTGCAGGAACACCAGGGATCAGTTTTCCACAGATTTTAAATAGAACATGTCAATTGGTATGGAGTGCTGGTACATTACACTTATTTGATCATCCCAACTACCATGTGAACATGCATCCGTAAGTATACCTGGGTTCTCCTCCCTGTCAGGGAATTTGATTTGGACACCATAGTCCCGGGTGATCTGCTGGATCCGGGATCCTTTGGGGCCCATAATGGAGCGGTGGAACTTTTGTGGGATGGTGCATTCGATTGTCACTTGAGCTTCCTGTGGGAAAGCAGAGTTGCTCTATTGCAGTGTAGCCTCTTTCACACCAGAAAAGAGGATGCTTGTGCATGGTGAAATCCAAAACGGACAGAAAGGAGACAGAAAGGTAAAAAAGTTCCCTAGAATCATTCCTCTCTTGGAAAAGTTAGCAGGGGGCTTAAAAAAGGCTGTCTCCAACTCAGAATATTAAAGGCTTTGAAGAACAAAGCTCAAGCTCTTTATTACCTTGAAGAGGAGGAAGCACTAAAAAAAAAAAAAGGAAAAAAGATAAAGAACAAATGAGGAAGGGACGAGAACAGGTTTGACGGTTGGCTGCTTCCAAATGCCAAAACTAACAGCACAGGAAACTCTAGAAAGCAACCACTGCCCAAGGCCAGGCATGGAAAGGCACAGGAAGGCTCCAATCTTTTAATGTCTAGATGTACACCAGGGAGTGGTCTCCTACTTCCTCTCCTAAAGACCAAGGAGATGGTCAGAAGAGGCAATTCCTTCACACAGCACTGCCACTTTGGAGTCAGCTGCCACTCTCCAGGCTGCAGACCCCATAGGTTGACAGCAAAGGTTCAAGTCCCAGAACTACTATGGGACTTATTCTCATAAAGCTTGGCTGCACAGCAGGTTCAAGGAGGGCACTGCTGAAGCAACAAAGTACAGAAGACACAGTTTTTCTGTGACATACCAGGTCCTCGATGATCTCCTGGATGCGTTTCTTGGCTGCCTCCACACAATCCTTGGCTCCCTTGAGGGTGACTTTATCACTCTGGGTGCCAGAGCGGGGGAAGCTGACCATCACACCACCATATTCATCTGCAATCTCACGCAGAACTTGTCCTCTCCGGATGACAAAGTGGCGGTGGTGCTTGGGGTCAACCACCATGGAGTCCTCAACCACGTTATCCTGCCGAGAGATAACAGCTAGTTAGCCCTGCGGTTCTGGTGATAAGCATGAGATGGCTGCACTCAACAGCAATCAGCTTATAACCTCATCCAAAAAGGTTGAATGATCTTCCTGAGCTCCCATGAAGGGCAGCAAATGGTTTTAGGACAAGCAGGTCATCCACACTGACTTGTTACATCTTGCTACAGTGAGAGGAAGGAATGCAGAAAAAGTAGATCATACCAAGTTCTTGATGAGGGCCTCCAACTCCTTCTGTGCCTCTTTGACAGCCTCCTCCGTTCCCATGATAGTGATCAGCTCCTGATCTTTGTCCTCAGAGGTGGGGAAGATGATGCGGGCCCCGGTATTGTCACGCACCTTACGGATGTTGCCACCTCCCTTACCAATGAGGAACTTGTGGTACTCTGGCTTTGCACGGAGGTCCACGGTGTAACTCTTTGTTTGCTGAAAGGAGCCAGAGAGCCGTGGAACGTGTCAATATATAGAAAATACCCACCAGCACCAACAGTCAGTGGGTATGTTACCCACACCCACGTACAGAGTGTTGCAAGAGCAAGGTAGATGCAGCGTGCTGTCGAAGTAAAAAAGGTATACCATGTCTTAAAACTACTACCCCAAAGATGTTCTCAGGGCTGAAAATCTAACTGTACACTCAGCATGACCAGTGAGAATACAAGCAGAGACTTCCCTAGAAGAAGGGTCTGACCCTCAAGCAAGGCAGTACAACCACTTCCTAACTGACTGCTGCAAGCCAGGCCATAGAGGCAACCATCCAATTCACATGGGGAACACGTTCACATGCTGAGCCCAGACAGGGCCTTTTGCTATTAAAATGACCAGTCAGTCAGCCAGCCACAACTCCAAGCAACGTCTTGTAACCAGAAATTCTCAAACCTGGACGCATGTAGTGAAATGGAAGAACTGGAGCTGAAATTCAGAGATCAAGAAAAAAACTAAAGGACATCTGCAGAAGCTGTTTTGGAGAACTGTGGATACCCAAGAGCATTCAAGCCACAAGAGCAGGGAGCCATAACTCCTTGAGTGTGTTGCCAGCCTGGGCAGAGAAGCACTACAGCCAGTTCTTCTATCCATGAGAGGCAGAAGACCCTTGTCCAGTCTGTACCCAAATCCCTCAAAAGAGATTTGTCTGTCTGATGTGAGAGGCTTCCCAGCAGGCAGAGGGAATCACTTCAACCCCCCAAAAGAAACAGCTGGCCAAACCAACCTGCTCCTTCCCCTACGAGATAAGGCTTACCTTCTCCTCTGCCAGATGCAGCAGCTGTTTCTTGGCTTTCTCCACATCCTGGGCTGGGCCCCTGATGGTCACGGTGTCACTCCCAGAGCCCTCGGTGGGGAAGTGGATGTGGACTCCACCACACTCCTCCATGATGGAGCGGATGAAGCGGCCTTTGGCGCCAATGAGGGAATTGTGCAGTTTGGAAGGAATGGAGACCTCCACTTCTGTGATGTTGGCCTAAGGGAGGACAGTAAGGGTGTTAGTCCAGCTACAGCAGTGTGTTTGCAGCCACTCTGCTTTCCCTCTAACTCCCACATTGTCAGGGGCTTTGCAGGAGCTGTGTGTAAGAAAGGTCTGATCAGAGGGAATTGAGACTGGCCCCTCCTAACACATGAGCAGCCACAAACTTCAGCTGAAGTGTCAAGACCACACTGACACCCACATTTGTCTCCTCCCTGCCCACCACACCTACAACTACAAGCACTTCTATATTTTTATCTCCTATATTTACATTTTCATGTCCCTCATCTGCCACAGGCCAGTTGTTTCACTTACCAGCTCCTTCTGGATAGCCAGAATTCTGTGGCGAGCAGCCTCACAGTTTGCTCTCTTGCCTGTGATAACAATTGTCTCCGAGTTGCTGTTCTCTGCTGGGAGATCAATTTTGGTGTTGCTTTCTTCACGGATCTGCCACAAAAAAAATCCCACCAAAATGAGAGGTGTCCCATATTGGAAAAAAGGCCTCTCTACCAATGAGCAGGAGAGACCTCGCTGCAGGCAGTGACCACAACAGGCACTGGAGACAGGAAAGATATCTTACCTTCTTGATGTTGGCACCTCCTTTCCCTATGATGTTCTTGTGGAATTGTTTGAAGATGGGAACAGAAATAGAAAAGCTGTTTTCAACCTAAGGGAGAAAGGAAGGGGGAATTGAAGATTACACTGTCATAGCAAGTGAGGCACCATCCCAGGAATTTGATAAACAGGCTTCTGACAATAGGCTTAGACCCAAGGAATTCTCTGTACAAGAGACCCGCATGAATAAGCAAGGGCAGGTACCTCCTGTGGCCCTTATATAACAGGTACTGCCCACCTGCCTCCATCCACATAGAACAATGTCCACAGCTCCCTCATCTTGAGCTGTGTCAGCCCTAGCCAAGCTGCTACAACTTGCTCTAATCCAAGGTTACCCAGACACGGGGGAGAGAACAGCAGACTGAAGTTTCCCTTACCAGGTCTGCCACCATCTTTTGCATGTACTTGGTGCACTTCTCCACCTCATTTTTGGGACCTCTGAGTTGGACGATGTCACTCTTGTGTGCAGGGTCTGGGAAGTTGATGATAACCTGCAGGAGATGGTCATTTAGAGTCAACTCCAGCAAATGCAAGAATTGTGTCAGACACATGCAAAGGCTGGGGAGATCCTGTACATCCCCTTTTCCTTTTGGAAGAGGGTAATCACGTTAGCAGTCTCTGGCCAAAAGGACCATCTTCTCAAACACATCAGATGTACGAGCAACTACACATTTCTTGTACTTACAGAGACACTAGATTTATGACTTTAGTGACAGTGTGTCTACTACCCAAGCAGGAAATATCCTCTCTGGATTCCTTCCCTCCTAGAAAGCCTTACCTCTGGGAATTTCTCCCGGATTTCCCGGATCCGCTCACCCTTCTGCCCAATGATGGTCCGGTGAAATTTCTGCTCAATGATTAGGTCCTTGGTACGTTCATTTTCCTGGGGAGGAGAGAGTTCACATGGAGTGTTCAGCAGGAGAGTTACATACTTGTACTCACCAGTTTGCTGCCTGACAGTTTACTCTCCAGCATTGTCCCTCTTTTCTCCTCCAGACATAATTCACTCTAGCTTGACAGAAAAGGGGATCCAAGGGAATAGAGGAACTTGCACTTGTCATGAGATCCAAGTGCTCAGTAGGCTAGGGGCACACACCTGCACCAGAAGGTTATTAGGGAACGTAAGAGCCCAAACCCTGTGGCCTCCCAAGCATCCCATCCCACTAACCATACGGGAAGCGAGTTCCAGCAGCTCTTTCTTGGCCTGTTGGACCCCCTGTGGGTCTCCTTCAATTCTGATCAGGTTGCTCTTCTCATTGTCCGGAGGAATGCGCACTGACACCTTGTAGAGGTCCTTGATCCTGTTAACTGCAAGGCAAGGGCTGTGGTGACACACTCTGCTAGGCCAAGAACTGGAAGCAAGGCACCTTGACTATCACTGCTTAGCGGTTGTTTAAAAGTAAATCAGCCTCTGAGGAAAAGCAAGAGGGGTGGGGTTGAACCAGGGGAAAGTGCCTCTTCACCCTGAGGTTCAGCGAGAACAGGTCCATGCCATACAAGAATCTGTACAAGTAAATACTGTGGCATCTAGTTCACTTGCCAGAGTGAGGCATCTGTTTCTTCCCCAAACAACAGCACATTTACATCAGAAGATGCTCATGCATTTCCAATCCCAAAGTCTTTTTTGGGGAGAAACTCAGCAAGCAGATTTCAATCACTCCCAATTGACTGCTAAAATGCAGTTCATGTAGATGAACTTGAAAAAAAAACAGAAAAGAGAATTCTCCAATCCAACCCCCCCCCCCCCCCCCCCCAAAAAAAAATTCCTCCCGGACATGGCAAAGTAATCTGTTCAACTTTCCAAGACACTTCACACATGCCAAGGCCTCAATGCCCACTTATCTCCTTGTCCCAACCTCACTGCAGAAGAGCAGAGGACACGTGAGGGAGCACAGCACCCTGAATGAGCTGCAGAGCCACAATACGATCAAAATATTTGGACAGAAAGTCCGAACACAGGAAGGATTAGAAAGGCATCCCACTTACTGTTAGCTCCGTTCTTGCCAATGAGGTGTCGGTGAAATTTGTGGTCTACGTTGATTTCTGCATAATCCATCCGGTTGATCTATAAAGAATTGAACAGGGCTAGGCAGGGCAGCCCCCTCTGCTGCTGTTTGTGCCCGACATGACTGCCCACCGCCAGTGCCAGCAGTGTTCCTCCCTCCTACTGACCAGAGCAGAACACTCCTCTGCTTTGAGCCGAGAGCACTATGCTTATATAACATTTTAAGGGACTTAAATGCTTCTCCAGATGTGACTGAAAGAGAATCCTTCCTTCTCTGCATCAAAAGACTTAAGATGTACTGGTGATTTTTTAAGAATGCTATGGACAAGCTTCATAACCACGGGTTTTGCTCATCTGCCATACCACTTGCCTTCTGCAAGTTCTGTTAAGCCTGTCAGGATATCCCACAGATGTGATCTGCACTTCATCTGTGCTTTGCTGCCCCGCCTTTCCCCACTTTCTTTTTATATACTAGAACTATTACCACCAACTTACCAGATCCTTGACCATGACTTCAATCTGTTCCTGAGCCACATTCACATCTTCTGTAGGTCCTTCCAAAGTGATTTTGTCTTCTCCTTCAGTGAATTCAATGTGAACCTTGAGCCACAAGGCAAGGAAACCCATCAGAATGTTCCAGGACACAAGACAGGCCAATGCAGTCAGTCAGGCCTACACCATCAATCTCTGCCACTAAGGGTACACGCATCATTCCCATGGTTTCACAAGTAGGATACTTACAATTCTGGCCATATCACAGTGTCCAGACCATAAGGCTTTGGTGCTGTCCTTGAAGGCTACAAGGGCTTTGGAGAAGTTCCTCATCTAACCTTTCCCTAGATACCACCTAACTCACCAGGGAGAGCCTCATTGGAATCAGCATTTGCAGGTATCCTACTACATTAATTCTCCAAATGGAACTGCATAAGTCTTCTGAAGGACTCAACTCTTAAAATAGGACGAACAGTGTTTGAGGCAGCAGAAGTTTATAGTTCCTCTTAATACTATAAGATTAGTGTCATTTCCTCCCTGGTTTTATCCATGCTACAATACATTTCTCTCTCTTACAAAGAGCGACCTGGACTAAACCATATTCTGCTTCAGTGTGTGCTAAGCTAATAGTTCATCCATACCTTTGGCATCTGCTGAGTTATTTTGGCCAGGTTTTGTCCTTTCTTTCCAATGATGAAACGATGAAGCCAAGAGGGGGCTGAGACCGAGGAGACGGTAAAACTGTTGGCCTGAGAGACAGAGAAGTTGTTTGATGGACAGACTGAAGAGGCTTTCACAAAAATTCCATTCCAATTCCCACGCTGCACCCTCAATATTGAATTCTAAGCTGCATCTCTGACAGCCCAACTGAGACTGACTGAGACCACCCCCCTAACACCTGTCAGTGCCCACAAATGCGTCTTCGTGGGGCTTTCAAAAGAGGCCCGTCAGTACCTTTGCATAGACTTCAGTCAGTGCTTGCCCAAGCTTTTCAGGTTCGCCTCGCAGTATCACCGTCTCTGAGCTGCTGTCAGTGGGTGGGATCTCGACAGAGACTCCAGTTTTCTCCAAGATCTCCTGCAGGGAATTCCCCTTGGGGCCGATGACATACTTGTGCTGGGACTTCTTCACCTCCACTGCAATGGTAGTAGTCTTCTTTTTCTGTAGGAGCAGAGGCACTGGGGCATCAATCACAAGGGAGCAGGGAAAGACAAGAGTGAAAGGGAGAGACACAAGATGCAGTGAAGCTCTGCAGCCAGAAAAGAGCAAAGCAAAGGTGAACACGTGGATTCTGCAGTACCCTAGCATCTCTGGGACCCTGCCTATAGAAAGCCCTGTTCTCAAAAATTCACAGGTGAAGTGTGAAAATTCTGTGTCAGCTCCTTGGGGCACTACATGGAAGAGACCACATACACACCCCAGCCCTTGCACAATGCCCAGCTGTCCCCAGGCAGTGTGGTAATGCAACACTGGGTAGGCTATTAGGCTATAAGCTGATTATCTCTATTGAAATCCAGACTGGTATAAATACAGACCTAACCATGAGGAAAAACAGATCAACAACCTACAACAAGGATATTCACAGCAAAGCTAGCTGTGGAAAATAAAATAAAATTCCCGCTTCAGCAACTTTTACTGGTGTGGCAACTTTGACACTGTCAGCTGGCCACACTGTAGCCTCTACACTTCCCTTCCTTTGCAGCACCTCTGTGAACACACGCCCAGAGAGCTCTTAGTGGTCTGCTAATTCCCATGACATAGGAAATCAGGAGATCTGTCACCTCCCAGGCAGCATCACCCCAAGTCCCACTCTGCTGAGCAAGAAAATGCTAAGACCTGGGTCCACGTACTGCAAGGGCTGCTGAGCAAGAGTTGACACGAAGACAATGCAACTGAGGGATGCACAAAAGCAGAACAAGAAGGGAAAGAGGGGCTGTGATGAGGTGGGGGGAAGATGGGAAGCTTTATGGACCATCCATACCTTTTCCTCATAGATCTTCTTAACACGAGCCACAGCCTGAGCTAGCTGTTCCTTTTCTCCTGTGAAGACTATCTCTGTCTTGTTCACACTGGGTGGAGGAATGTTGATGCGCGTCCCTGTGTCCTGCATGAGCTCACTCACCAGCTTGTTGTAAGGGCCAGCAATAAAAGGGTGGTACACTTTCTCCACATCCAGACGCTCCACGGCACGCTTATCCTGGAAGGGTCCAGAACAAACCTTAGTGGGAACTGATGTCAATATTACCATCTCTGCCACACACAGCTGAATTCCCAATGCTGTCTTGTTTGACACTCTGGCCCTGAGCACCCTTTTCAGTTTGCAGGCTCCACGTCTTTCCATGTACAAACACTGCTGTTGCCGATTTATGATATTCACCTCTGTAATCTCCTGCCATATCTCAGCTGGCTCCTACTATGGTTCACTTCACTGCTTATCTACTTCAGAGATGGACCAAAGGGAGAACCAGAAGGTACAGAACCTGGCAGCAGTGTTCATACAGCCAGTGGCATGGTGTACATCTCTGTTCAGACTAACAACTTAACAATATTGGGCACTGGCTGCGGCCATGGTGGCTACAAACATCTAATGATGTTTCTCTCACATGGAGAAGAAAAATGGCCATTTGGCTAATGACATGAGAGATCACAGGACTGAAGTACCTGCTCAGCAGAGATAAGCAGGATCTCGTGTCGGGCCTTCTCAATCCCTTCTTTAGTGCCGGTGATCTTGATCTGGTTGCTGGGGTCATCCGGGCGGGGGATCTGGATTTTGGTTGCAGTTTTGAGCTCCAGGTCCTGCAGCTTCTCGCCGTTCTTTCCAATGACAAAACGGTGGTGCTCCTTGGGGATGGCAACTGTCGCTGAAGCCTGAAACACAGGAGCCAAGCATCTGTGAGAGCCCTTGCCTGCACAGGGAAAGCAAGTCATGTGCTGCTTAGTGGTACCACTGAGGAGCAAACATAATGCCTTCCAGCACGTCCTGTCCAAGGACTCATACTATGCCACAACAGTTGATCTACAGTGCCTGTATTCCAGGAGACTAAACCCCACTATTCCCTCAAAAGCCTTCTGTTTGCACAGGAGCAGCACTCTGACTCAGCAAAGGCCTTAAGGCACAGATGAGGAGGTGCCTATGCTCCTGTGTCTCACAGCCTCTCCGTGCCAGAGAGAAACTGGGGTGATGGCTCTGGAGTAGAGTTTATCTGAACTCTGACGTCTGCTGCCAAGACTACAGAGAACAAGACACAGCCTGACTCCTAGGAAACTGAAATTCAACACCAAAACCCCACTCCAGCAGGCAGACAGCTCAGAGATGCTTACCACTACTGAGTGCTAAGTGTCTTCATTGCAGCACTGCTTCAAGACTGTTCCTCTTGGAAAAGGGGGTCCCCAGAGCTTCCCGCAATTTACCATTAAAGGGCTGGTTTGTAGCAGGGATTCCTGACTTCTTCCCTTTTCACCAAGTTTTTACTGACCTGGTAGCTTATCATGCTCTTGATCCCTTGAATATGTAACTACTAGCTAATTAAGACACTTAAAATTCAAGCTACAATGGAAAATAAATAAATCAAAAAAAGATCACTTGGTGTGTCTCTTCAACTCTGTGTCCATGTACTGATGCCAGCCAAGCCTAGAAGTTGGAATACAGACACACCTTTCAGATCCAGGGCCAGGGCAGTAGGATGGATATTTGAGGACAGTGGGGTAGGGATCTGTGGCAGTACAACCTAAGCTATTATGTAGGGTTTGTCCCTTTCTTTTCCCTCTGGCAGGGTATGACACACAGGCTGAACAGCACTAAGCAGACATGGTGTTAACTATTGCATTAACTACCTAGGACATTACACTTTAAAACACACCAAGACACCCAGCTGTGATACACCCTGACACGACCTACCACCGTGATTATGAACTCAAGAATCTGAAGGGAAGAAATCAAAACCCAGAGAACTGAAAGAAAAAGCACCTGAAACAAGGGGGCTGCAACTGCTTACCAATGTGGCTCGAGTTACACAACACAGCACCCTGACTGGGAGCTTTCAGCATTTGGCAGAATTCTCTCTTCCCTACTTTTCTTTCTCCCAGTCCTCCATGTTCTCCTCTGAAGGGCTTCGGAGAAAGCACCGTCCCGTTCTCAAACACTGCAAGCTTTGTACGAGGGGCCTGCACTCCCGCCAGCACCAGCACCTCAGCACAAAGTCAGAGATTGCAGACTCCACCCTTCATGCAACACCATGGCCTGTAATTAGCTTTGAACCCTATTTTAAGTCTCATTTCCATTCCAAATTGCCAACTGTGTGCTTTGAAAATATATGGCAAAGTTGAATTAGTCACCTAATAATACCTCTTTGGCTTATAAGCACATACGCCCAAGGGTCTCATAGCATTTCAGTCTTGGGGAAGAGCAAGGAGGAAGTGAGAAACAGTTAGCTGCCCTCACCTGAGTCTGCAGTCGAGCGACAATTTCCTTCCGAGCCTTCATGACTGCTTCCAGCTTGCCAGAGACCATGATGGAAAGGCCCTGGTCCTTTGCGAGAGACAGCTCCAGGTGAGCTCCCGTCTTCTGCATGATGTCAAGGCAGATCTTGGCCTGCTCGCCTTCTCCAAACTGATTCATGTCCTTGTATTTCCTCTCCTCCAGTGGCACATGAAACACCTGCTCAGACACAGGACAGATAAAAGGGCACAGCAAGCTGTCAGTGTGCTTTTGCTTGACAGTGCCTCCCTGTCTCATGGCCATACAGGACTTCAGTGGCATGCTGACCTCCCAGGTTTGTGCAAGCAGTCTGTCCCACACTGGGAGTCTTCCTAAAGGGGGATTAGCACTCACTACAGGAATTGTGGAATCCTCCCTCCAAGCATTCTTCAGCTATTTGTGAAACAGGGATGCAGAGCTTTTTCTGGACAGTTTTCCAACACATCTTTCCCCTCCAGAGCAGTCCTAGCTCTCAGCTGCAGTACCAGGGTAAAGTACAGCAAACAGGCTGCCAATCCAAGGATTTCATACTCCAGGGAATGCTTCACTTCACCTACTTTTGGAAGTGGGGAAAAGGAGGGAGATAAAAACATCCAATCCCACCAACCTGAGTGATGACAGAAGCCTTTATTGGTCGAATTTTGCTCCAGGGACCAGCAGGTTCCTGAGCAGCTTCCAAACATGGTGCTTTCTCAGGGAGCGGAGGGAAGGCTTCCTTGTAGGTTGGAGGATCATTCTCTTCTTCAGAGTTTAAAGCTGTAACTGGGGTAAAGCAAATAGAGTAAATGAGACGCTCTCCCCGCAGAAATGCTCCTGTTCACAGGCAGTGCAATTGTAATTAGGCACCACTAACAAGGGAGAGCAAATGGCTTGTGCACTGCTATTAATCCTATTACAGCTATGCCTGTGGAGCTGCCAAGTCTGGAGCACGACTGACCTCAGCACAGCACAGACTGCAGTGCATGCCACGAACAAACAGCCTTGTCTGAGCTGGCACAGTGCATGCAGGGAGTGAACGTGCAAGTGAACGGTGGCAGCAAACAGCACCTTATTGCCAACTTTGTCAGGAGGGGCTTAATTAGGAGAGAATAGGCTGAGCAGAAAGAAGTGAAAGGACCAGAGCAAGGGTGCAGGTCAGAAGGGGATAAGACAAACATAAGCTCAGGAGGAAGGCAGAGGGAAGTGCTATAGTTAGGGCAAAGTCCAGGGAAAGCCTGCACATTATGTTCGACTCAGTTGTGCACTGGGCTGTGCCAAGTGGGCCAGCTCACAGCTGGGGATGGCTGCCAAAATCCATCACTGAAGTCAGTTCATACCGTTACAGTGACTTTCCCAGCACCTGGCTGAGCAAAGGAAGGAAATGACAGCCCAGCACACTGATCCCATGAGGCTCTCATGTAGCCCAGTGCCCCACTCTTGCATGTGCCCCGTTCCCAGGGCTGGCAGCACTGCCAGCCAGAGCTCTCTGAAGTGTGAAGGCTTGTCTTCTCCAGCCTTCCATTATGCAGCACCACCACTGTGCTGCTGAAGGTGAAAAGCCAGAGTCTGGCAAAACACTAATCTAGGAACAGAGAATGCAATGTCTGCATGCTTGTGCTCACACAGAGCAAGCCTGGGTAAGAACATGGAACACGGCCTGGGCAGTCTGGATCTAGAGGCACATCACAGGAAGTCAGCTGTGTTTGCTCACCTTTCACTTGCTGCTGAGCCAGGCCACTGCGGTGTTCAGCGAAGCTCTCCTGGGTCAAAACTGCCACGGAGCTCATTGTCGACTTCCCACCCACACACAATCCGGGTATGCCACTGGAAGAGACAGAGGTGGCAATAATATCACTACTCAGGAAGACAAAGTATCTGTTACTGAGCACTCTTCCAGTTACCCTCTTGAAAAGCACCCACAGTGCCCCTTGGCTGCCCAGTTCCTTTGTTGATCAGCACAGTGAGCAGCAAAACCAGAGCTCCTCATTAAGAAGGCAGAGGATGTGTAACCTAAGAAGGTCACTGGAAAGAGGGACACTAGAGGTCATTAAAGCATAATCTAATTAATCTATCAATTACTAATGGTGTGCAATTTTTAAATGAGTATGCGAATGTCTGGATAGTCAGTCCGAGACCATTGTCTATCCCTAGAGAGAAAAGAGAAAGGGCCTAGGAAGCTGCCTCTTCCCAAGAAACTTATTCAGGTGCCTGAACTCCTGCTGACTTAGGGAGACACCCAGAAAGCCCCTCTGTCAAGTAAGCTCAGCAACAGCAAGATCGATGCCTCTCCCAAAATATGAACTTACCAGCTAAATGGTCAGTAGCCAGAGAGTCCGTCCTGTAAGCTGCCCGTCTGTCAGCCTGCCAGCTTTTGCTTTACAGAAAAAAAAGATTAAAATAAATTAGGTGACTGCTCCAAGACAACAGAAGACCACGACACCTCTGTTACTGTAACTTTCAAAAGAGCACAGCCTGCATGTTTCAAAGTTGCACCCTATCCAAAACACTCTCATGCCCAGTTGCATCTCACCACACCACACGTCACGTTTTACTAGCGCTACAGGTAGTGCCACTCTCTACTCAACCCTCACAGCAGGAAGCCTGGGGTAGCTACCCTTTCATCACACTGGCTACAAGAGTAGCCATCTAGCCATCATTAGGCAAAAATACAGTCAATTAATAACAGATGTGCAAGACAGACACAAAATTTAAGGGTTGCAAGCAAGAGCATCAACATCTAGTCAGAAGAGACTAACAACCTGAAAACCTGCCAACAACACTGCCATCAGTCACAAGTTAGGAATGTAGTTTAGTGGAGCTTGGGTGAATCAACATAGACGTCCTCACAAACTAAGGCAAACACTCAGGGCTCTCCACATTCAGCTGCTGGGCAGTCCAGCTCTGCAGTTTTTATTGAAATAAGATCATGCACCAGAAACTAAATTCTGTCTCCAGCCCTAAATCTGCAAGTCAGAAAAAGAAAATTCACACTGGTTTACATGGACTATTTTAAACGCGTACACAAGATGGAACTAGGAAAAAAATACACTGTTGGGACGAGTTTTAAATCTCCTGAATCTAGATCTACAGATCTAGAATACAAGTAAAATTGCAAAAGCCAGTACAGTACACACTCCGCCAGATGTACAACAGCCATCCACACCTGGAGTCCCCCCTAACCATTACATGTTCTCCTGCAGTGCTTGCACTCTCCTAAAATCCAGTGCTTTTGCCTGCTCCTGGACAAGAGGCTCCTCTCCCACACACACCCTGCAGTGCTCTTCGGACCATCTTCTGAACAGCAAACTCAGACGCTTTTCAGAAAAGTGACAGCTGCCATCTCCAACCTTCCAACGTGCCAGAAACGGCTCCCAAAACCATAGTGTCACTCCTAAAAATCCGGCATTGCTGAAGAGGTGTCACATCACACTAAAGCTGTGATGCAGTAAGGGAAGGCAGCGGTGGCAGAAGGAAAGGAGGAAAAAACAACAAGAGCAGTGACGCAACGGGGCCATACAGGCCTGATCTGCACCTCAGCCAAGGCTGAGGTTTTCCCTACTTCAACACACCTCTTACAAGGCAGCATGACCTGTGCTGCCAGAGCAATAGAGCTAATGTTGCAATTAATCCTGTAATGATCTGCTACTCCAACGCAAGCAGGTACCAGGCCAGCCAGTCACGCTGAAGTACAGCTGCTGCAACATGCAGACTTCTGCAAGGCATCTGCTGGTGTACAGAAAGGGTGGCTAGTAACCTGATCCTGGAGAAGTACCTGAGTTCTCCTCACAATCCCGGGTTCTGCCATGGTGTAACACGTGGTTACATGTCCCTGGCACACGCCTGCGTGGCTCAAGCTGCCACAGATCCAAGGAAAGCACATCAGTGGCACGGCACCCATCCCAGACCATCTCGGCAACGCCTGCAGATTCCTTGGCGGCTCCTCCAGCCTGCTGGGTCACTGGTGAGGGTGTCACCACCTCATGGCAAGCTACAAACAGGAACGAGGGCAGGAAGAAGTGGCATCCTAGACATCACAAGCAGCTGCTGAAGTCTTGCTGGACTCAAGGCTGGAGGCTTGCTAACAGCACAAATACCCTTGTAACTCTCGCTTCTCCAGAAAGCACCACCTGGCTGACCTTGCATGTGCTCTGCTCCTTAGAGTAGGAGGGTAAGACAAGAAGTCAGTGAATGACACCAATATAGTGCCTACCTGAAACCACGACCTCAAGGCACAGCTGCTGGTTTCAGGGTGCACTCACCAGCTGCAGAAATCTTCCTTGCAGCTTCCACCTCAGAGAGCAGCCAGACATTCAAGGAGAAACTGAAGGCCAGGGTTTATCCATATGAATTTCTGCCTCGTGACCCACATAACAATCTAAGAACAAATGCTCCTCATCTCCAGCAACCCCAAGCTTCTGGTATATTGTAGGTCTCAGGGATTCTTCTCTGGCCAAAATCGAAGGCAGCCATTAGAATGGTATTTTAAACGTAACATCAAAACCAGCAGCTCAGGCATTGCATTTGGATCCTACACCTCCTTGGTTTCCCACTTAGGTTTTGAAACTAAGGTTACAGCTACGTCATACTAGTGTGCGGCTGGCTGGGTCAACAGGTTTCAAACTGCTGGGTTGATACACCGCCTGTAGGGCTGTCCTTGGGCGCCAAAAGAAGTTTCAGAAGTCTAGAGCACGTTTAAATAAAGAGAATGAAATAATCCTAAAAATAACCTCCAGCAAGGGCCAGACCTAACCACACGGGAAACATTTGTATGAAGAAAAACAAAAGCAAAGTCATGAGTTAAGCTGCCAATACAATCGGTACTTGTGGACAGAAATGTCAGTGTTATTTAAAAGTATATTTAATAAAATCATTAGCATTTTGTTAATGGAGATAGCTACAAGCCAATGCTGCAAGAACCGCACACAGCAGCAGGGCTGGGCTGGTTGTGGTAGCCACTGTCCTCTGGCAGATGTTCATGCAGGGCAGGTCGATCTTTTGGTAGATGAGTGATCACAGATGAAAATACTTGCTTTCTGAAAACTGACTGGTCTCCCAGAGACCAGGCCCCTTGGTTTTGGGGGGATCATGCTGGCAGAGAGCTGCTGTGTGGCAGGATGAAGTCTCTCCCTTCGCATCTATTGGTGCAACACGACCGCAGCTCAGGACGCCGCCAGCCCTACACCTGACCCATTCCCAGTGTTTACTCTTCCAGTAGCGCCAGCCTCGCCGCCACGTCCTGCCCCGGACAGGAGGAGCCCTGTGCCGGCCCCGCCACTGAGGACGTGCAACCGGCCGCGTCCTGCTGGCCGGCCCGGTGGGGCAGGCCCCTGCGATGCCTCTCAGCGGGGCTGAGGAAGGGCTTCCACGGCCGCGCTCCGAGAGGGGCATCGGCCCTGGGGAGCCTCCCGCGCGGGGCTGTCTGCGCGGGGAGCCTGCCCGGGCCCGCACCCGCACCGCCACCATGTCCCCCCGGGCAGCGGCACAGCGCTGCCCCTCCGCTCGGCCCCGCGGTGCCCGGCCGAGGGGCGGGGGAGCCGCCAGGCCC
>JAWWES010000011.1:21721552-21736104 GCA_035583135.1 Lophotriccus pileatus | reverse complement strand
CTTTTACCTCGCTGCTGCATCTGGGTGTATTGTGTGGTTTCTGTCTCCCCGCCGTCTGTCTCCACACGTGGGGCGGGGCGGCGGGGCGGGGCGGCGCCCTTAAAGGGCCCGGCGGGTCCCGCTGTCACCGCGCCCCCAGCGGGGCCGAGCGCGAGGGGGCGGCGGGGGCGCGCCCAGCGCGGTGGGACCGTGCGGGAACGGGGCCGGAGCGCGGCGAGCGCCGGGGGGCAACTGCAGCCCCGACAGCCCCAGCCCAGCGCGGCCCTGCGGGCTGCAGGCCGGGGGCGGCCGCGCCAGGCAAGCAGGGGACAGGCGCTCCCGTGGGGCCCAGTGACAGCCCCGAGAGCGGCTCCGAGCCGCCGGAACGCTGCCGGTGGCGGCAGCGCAGCGGGCACGGCCAGCGCCGGACCCGGCGGTGACACCTCTCGCCGCCGGCCGTGGCCAGGGAACAGGGCCAGGGCGCTCGCCCCTCTACAGCCACAGCAGGAGTGGAGTGCTCAGCCCCGCGGCCCGGGACAGGCTGGGCTGCCCGCCGCCGGCGCTCCGCCCGCCGCTGGACGAACGCCCGCCGCTTTGGCCCGTAGTGCGATCAAACCCTACGAACGCCTGAGACGGCGTGGAGCTGCCCCGGCCTGGCCGCCCGCTCCCCGCGCATCCACGGGGCCCGGTGTCCCCACCGGCCCGGCCCCGCACGCCGGCGCTACGCGGCAGCCGCTGCCGGCCGGCACAGCCGTGTCAGCGCCGGCTGAGGCCGCGCCGTGGGGCTGCACTCGCCCTGACCTCCCGCCGCCGGCTGCCCCCGCTGGACTTTGCCTGGCCCGGCCCGGCCGGCGGGAAGTTAGCGCGGAGTTTCCCGGCGGCGCCGACACGTCGCTGCCCTGGGGAGGATGCGAGGCCGCTCCGGGCCGGGCCGCCCCCTCCCACCCGCCCCGCCAGCCTCCCCGGCGGCGCCCCGTCCCCCGTGACTCACTCCGGCCGGTGCCCGCTCGCCCGCCCTGCTGGAGAACCGGAGCGCTCCTGGGAGAGCGGCGCGGCGCCCGCCCCGTCGCCTATATAGGCCGGGCCGCTGCCAATCCCCGGCCCGCACGTCAGCGGGACATGCCCCTTCGCGGCGGGGCCGGCCCGCCACGCGCGCCCCGCGCCGCCCCGCCACCCGCCTGAGCTGTCCGGGAGCCGGAGGCTCTGCCCGCAGCCCCAGCTCTCGCAGCCGCGGGTGGTGCCGCCCGCTCTGCGCGCCCCGGGCCCGCGCTGCCGTCTGCTCCCCGCTCCGGGCTGACACCCGGGGGACAGGTCCGTCCGCCTTCCCCGAAACCGCGCGTTCACCCCCAGAACAAGCTTCCCACTCGCGGCCCGGCAGCAGAGAGGCCTAGGGCTGCTGCAGGACCGAACCCCGCGCTGGCCCTTCCCCAGCTTCGCGGCGGCCTCGGGAAGGCAGCTCAGTTACACAGAGCTCAGGATTACCCACTTCGGCCGAGCCCGGTTTCACGCAGGTTTAGCGAGCTGGAGTGGCTCTCGAGAGCTCTGATCAGTCTGAAAAACACAGCTGGCACCAGAGAGAGCGAACACCTGGGGCTCCTGCCCGGTTCCCCGAGTGGGAAGGGGCAACGTGGCCCCGGCCCCAGGCGGCCCCTCGATCCTCCTCCTCCTTCGCAGACTGTGTCAGAGCAGCAGCTACATGGTGCGAGGCTGCAGGCAGGAGAAGGGGCCAGGTAAGAGCAAGACTGAAAAAAAAACAACCGAACAAAAAACCGATAACACCCCCCAAACTACAACACACATCCCTCTCCCCCATAAAAATAAATAAATTTTAAAAATCCCTCTCCTTATTCCAATCTTCAATTTGGAAATCGGGAAGAGGAAGGGAGGGGGAAAGCAAGCCAGAGAGCACAATACCCTCCTTTCCTGCAGAGAGGGTGTTTATTAGTTTGTGCAATATCAATGTTTTTAATTATTAGTTCTGCACCCTCAAGGAACTGAGGAAAAAAAACCCATCCCATCAGTGCAAAAAGACACAGAATTTGAACTGATTTTTGCATTAGCTCAGTCTCTGCCCATTTTCCTACATAGCATTAATTTTTCTTATCATTCATACCTTGTACTTAGTGACTGTTTTTCTCATTCCCACCTTGCTCTCTCCCAGATCCTGGCTAATGAAACGCAAGAACCTGCTCTGCGGAGCTCTGACCACAGAAATTCAAGGTCTTTGGGACAACTGCTTTTGATTAGGTGCAGTAATTTTTAGAGACTTCACGCACTGTATTTATGGAAACACGGATGGTATTTAGCCTTTAGTAAAATTATTATTACTTATTATTAATGAACAAGAGCGGATTTCTCCATTTTTCCCCTCTTTTAATCTTCTGGCTGGGAGGACATCATTAAAGCACTTGAACTTTTTGACACAATCCATCGCTATAAATAAAAATACACTTGTGGGTGAAATCAGGAAGTGTGCTAAGCGGCGAACAGTCGTCAAGAGTTGACACCATGCCCAGGCACCTCGGTGATCTATCTCCCCCCACGGCGGCCTCTCCTCAGAAAGCCTGTTGATCTCCGCGCGGATGCAGGGATACTGCTCCGAGCCTGCTGCTGCCACGTCATATACGCTCCGGGAGCTGGCTCCGGCTGCTCCACCGCAAACCGCCGGGGCTGGGGATGCCAGCAGCAGCAGCACCCTGTAAGGCACGCAGGCAGGCTCGTGCCTACCGAGACAGAAGTGGCTCATGCAAAAGAAGAGCTCCGGCAACTTGGGCAAACTGGAGCACCTCCAGACTTAGGGCACTTCTGCTTCCAGGCAGCAGCTGGGGTGCAAGGTGTTGTAATTTGGGACTCAGAGCCTGAACCTCTGAACTTCACTTGAGGTGCTTTTAGTCCCTCGTGTTTATCCCTCCAGTGCAAAACAGGCAGGCTCCTTGCAACGCTCTAACTTTACCGTGTCCAATTAACTCTGACATAAGTCCCGTGATACCCCGTGCCAGGGAAACAGCAGAGCATCACAACTCCCAGCCTGGAGCATCTTACCAAGGCACCAACATCCTCCTCCCTCAACTCCACCTCATTATCAGTTCAGCAGGGGTCCTCTGTGGGGACATGCCACCTTGTGCCTACGGGACAACCGCACAGCCCTCTCCTGTTATCCCTACGTAGTGCTGCTGCAGCCACTGGGGTTGCCAGGTCATTATGGACTTCTGGCTTCTATCACTGCTTTCTCTCTGGGTTTGTTTAAGAGGGAATCTTCCCCACGTGTTTCTGTAGCTCTTCTTTTATTTGCAGCTGCAAGTGGTGGGAGGGAAGCCTGCCAGTCCCAGAAGTTACTGGAAGGCCTAAAGCATCACTCTGTGTGCTACCCTCAAATAACAATTTCTGCCGAAGGAAACCTGTCACAGGCTGTTCTCCTTACAGAAAAGATCTTCCACAGGGAAAGAAGGGGGGCAAGGGGAGGAGGAAGAGCTCACCTTTCCTCCCACATTTAGTAAGTACAGAAGTGTCCTGTGCATAGACAAAAACACATTTAGAGGGTGCCAGGAGGCTTATTTCAACCTGCTGCTCCTGCCAGCACATCAACCATCCACGTCCCACTCCATCCTTCTTCAATGAGGTGATCGAGTACAGGCAGAGAGGGGCCTGCAGGGGCTCCTTGGGACCTGTTCTATCTACTTACTTGCCCCCAAATTCAATCTCCCATTAAAAAATTAATACATAAAAAATACACTTGTCATGGAGATGTGTGCAAAATGGCTCCTCTCTAAGTAAGGTGCAGGAATTTTTTGGTAGCTGAGAGGAATGGAGACAGAAGTAGGAACCCAACCTCCTGACAAACACTAAACACTCTCCATCTAGCATCCCATATCTTGGCAGGATTAAAACAGACCCTAGTTTCATGACTTGTGAAAAAAACTGAAAAAGAAGCCTCCCAAAGAGAGCACCAAAGTGCGTCAGAAAGGGTGAAGGATTGGGCAGTGTGTAGTTTCTACAGCTTATCAAACTGGCACCTCATGTCACCAGTCTGAAGGAGGACACAGAAATGGGACCAGCAAAAATACTAAACATGCAAAGAGATAAAACTAACACTGAACAGGTTTGGGCCTTGGTTTTTTGGAGCATGTGTTCCACACCCGTGTGAAAGCAAAGGCTGAGGAGTTAAGAAGCTTTCCATAATCACTCCACCCCAGGACTCCTAGGGAAGGGAGAGGGAACTTCCAACTCCTTAAACCACTGGAGCAATGACCACAAAAAGATTGGTCTTTCCTGGCACATTCACCCTCAGCTGAGCTGGGATTTTGCAAAAGATTTCTTCTAGCCTGTTCGTATTTTCTGTTGTTATAAGAGATTCCAATTTTTCCTGCCAGAAACTGCAAGCCTTATTTGGAAAGCAACCCAAGTATGCTCCAAAGAGTGTGTGCTGTGATTTTATTTCCTGTTAAATATAACTCCAGATTTCTAAAACTGTACAAATAAGCACCCTTTTTGTACCCTGGGTGCTTATCCCACACGCTGAAGTCAGAGAACACAACAAAAAAACTACCCCTGAAAGCATCCATTTCACCACGTCCCTCACATGAAGAGAAAAGGGCTCAGGGAATACTTTGCATCACACTAGAAAAAGAAGTGGAAGAGGATTCAGGATGCAGGGCACTTGTATGCCAAAGAGAACTGGGGTTCTCAGCCAAAGCAAGCAAAATGCATGTCTCAGCTCTAAAGCTATTGCTGTAGCTCACTCTTTCATCTTCCCATAAAATGCTTGCATTGCTACAGGAAAAATCTCTATTGAACTGAAGTTAAGGGTCAAATTATACAGACCTTCCTGCTAAGAGAATAAAAAAGTTTCATCACAAGAAATGACTGAACATGAGTCCACATTGCTTATGCCTCAGTGACTCTGAGACCAGTTTTTACTCATCTGCCATGAAGAAGGAAACTTCCAGGGATATATATGCAAATTAGACACCTATCTTCCCCATTCACACACCAGCACTGGGAAGAAATTATTCCATAGGCTAAATTCTTCCCCTTGGCTGTACTTAATGCAACCCCACCATCTTCAAAGGGCCACTGCAAATACCCAAGTAGCGAACTTCAGACAGAAAAGTCTATCTGAGCGTAGACACTAATCCCAAATCCAACCATTTAATGATGCTGTGAAGAAGGGAGGGTGGCAGAATGAAGACGAGTGTTTGTCTCACGTGGGATCTGGGTGGTATAAATAAAGGGTCCCAGGTGGGTGCAATGCAACTTGCCTTTCTCCTGGTAAGGTTGTTTGTTGAGGTAACAGGTTGTTTATTAAGGTAACACTGTTTATGCAACCATCAGGTAGCAAAGAAGATACACACTGCCCTTCCCAGCCTGTCCCAGGGTGCTCTATAACAAGGGCCATGCAGAACAGGTAGGAAGAACAGGAGTAACTTACTGGTGTGCACAAGTGTGAACAAGGAGCTTCAGGCCTTCTGATTGCAGAGGGAAGAAAAGCTGCTGGTTTTACAGAGGGACACTGAGAAAATGAGATTTAATGCAAAAAAACTAGTTGAGAGACTGAAACTCTACTTAGATTTGCTGTCGATTTAGTCAACTGGCCAGTGAAATCCTCTCAGTTGCCCTGGCTGACTCGTTATTTCGTTTCAGGTTGTTCAGAATGCTGTGATCCTTGGATGCCAGGTGCTATGACAAAACAAATGCCTCTTCAAAGATAAGGAAGACAGTCAATAGACAGTTTAATAAATTCAATCCAAAGGCAAAGCAAAAGGAAGCCACAGAGGACAGGTCAGAGTCCGCCCTTCCACTTTCACTGGGAGAGAAATCTGATTTAACATAAACTCAGCTTTCAAGGAGAAGTTGTAAAGGAGTAGAAACAAATTTCAGGTTCTTGGCCTTGTGGAACCAATAAACACTTTCATGAGGAATAAACATGAGGGATAAAGTATCTTCCAGTTTCACAGTAAAGCAAAAACACTGCCTTGCCTCAAAAGGGGGAAAAAAAGATTCAGAAAACAAAGATTCCAAATACTCTGCCTGGATCACAGAAATTCAGAATATCTGGCAAAAGGCTTGAGGGCTGAGTCTGTGGGACCTCTAGTCTGACATCCTGCTCGAAACAGAGTCAGACCAGCGTGTTCAGGACTTTCCTCGCTCAGGTCTTGAAAACCTTCAGAGCTACACAAACTTTCTGTCCAGCACCTGACTATCCTTACAGTGAAAAAAGGTTTCTTACTTGCAGTTAGAGCCTTTAATTTCAGTGCTGGCTCTTCGAGCCGGTCTGAACGTGCTTTTTAGTTTAAGTTACCACCACACTGTGTGCTTATCATACCCAGGTACTTTCAGAATGGTGCTGCAGCACTGCTCTCTGCTCACAACCTACACCTCAGAAGAACAAAATTCTTCCACGAGTAACAAGCCGAAAGGCACTTCCCAAAGCCTGCTAAGTATCCCAGTTACCCAAGAAGCGAGGATTTTGGAGATACTGTAGAACAAAGCAGGCACTATTTTCTTTCTGCTCTTCAAAAGGAAAAACTTTTTCACCACCTTCACTGGGCTGGAGTTCTTTTGTTTACCTTTCAGTGTCTCCTGCTCCTTCTCCAATGGCCACTGCAATTTAAATGAACACGTGGCAGCTTTTAATTTTTTTTTCTTTTAAGGAGATGCTGCCAGCAGTTCTCATGCACTACACATCACCTAACTTGAAAAGGCAAGGGACTGGCAGGCCCTGAACTTACCTTTTCCCACATTACATTTTCTAAACATATGACAGTTAAAGTCGACTGTGTCCCTTAGCTCCACCCTGTCACTACATTCTCTAAGACCCTCCTCCAGGTACTCTTAGGCTCATGTTTTGCAGGGCAGAATTTAAGGACTTGCTTCCAGCAGCGTATAAAGATGACAACCACCACTTATTTTCACGTCAGTTGGTAAATCCAGCAAATGGGGAAAAAAAAAAAAAAAAAAGGAAAAAGAAAAGTAGCAAATCAAATGAGACCTCCCTAATGCCATTTTTCAGGGGGCAATGGAAAAACTGCAACTTAAGCAAGAGTGTAAACAGACATTTGGTTTTGTCTGCTTTGTTTGGTTTTCAGTTCTTCATAATCTTGCTTAGCTACTTTGAAACCAGGTATTGTACAGGAAAACCAAAGCAAAGTTGTTGAAGGTTCCTTGAAATATTTTAAAGATTCCTCAGTTTCTAATGTTTGTTGGATAACGAAGACTCAAGAGAATGCTGAAGCTCCATTTTCATAAACTTTCTAGGCACTCTGGTATGTTTTGCTCCGAGTTCCAGTTCCCCAGGTCACATGGCTTCATAAGACTCTCTAATTCTGTAAATTTTTCTTTATTCCTATTTTTTCAGTTGCAACAAGCAGTTTGAAATTATGACCCAGAAAAGATAGCGTTATTATGACAAACAAACCCCTCAAAAGAGTAAATCCTGAAACTTGCAGGGGAGGCTAGAGCTTTGTTTGGAGGGGGAAGGAACTATTTCAAATTGAAGAAAAAGAAATCTTCAGTTTGGCAACAATTCCTCTGAAAAGGCATTAAAGTAAATACCTGATTCCAACTGCCCCTTTGGAAAAGCAATGCTGGGACCCTCACTATTTAAGCACTGCCTTCCCTTTGTCCTATTCATAGCACATGCAACAGGGGCTCAGCACATCCACAGACAAGCACTAATTCCTAATCTCTACGAGGCCAAGCAAAAGGCCCTTCATGTGTTAGACAGAATTACATCACAGTGATCTAAACTGACAGTGAAAAAACCAGACAGTCTTCCCTTCCAAATCTCCAAGGCCGCTCTAAGCCTGCTATGAAAGAAGAGAGAGAGGGATAGCAAGAACTCAGAGTAAAACTATTTCCCCTAATTGTTACAAATAATATTATTTTACGCTTAAACCTCCTTTTCATAACTCAATCGTTCCCAGTTCCACCCTGCTCCTCTTTGGGCTGAATTGGAATGGGATGTGAGCCACTTTAGGTACAATTTTTTGGTTTGATACCTCATGCTGCCCACTCCTCCACTCACCTTGTTATTTTCTTTTGGATTAACAGAGTGGTGTCCCGAGTAAGAGGAGTTTTCAAATACAACAGAGGGGTTTCCTCAAATTTGCAAGAACTTTTAACCTTCTGTAAATATTCACTGCTTGCTCTCATTTTACCCACAATTATGTGGAAAGCAACAGAGCCACAAACTCAGGATTTTAATTTCATGGAACTACAAGAGCAGGTGTGGAACTTGACTTTTAAGTTTCCTCAAGGCTACATGGCCAGCTCTACTTTTAAGCAACAGTCATATACCTACAACTTGCTATTCTCCAGACATTCCAAGGGACCTTGTAAGACCAAACACCTAAATCCCAGCAGGCTGTATCAACTGCTGAAGTATTCATTTTAAAAACAAAGGCATATGCACTAACAGGCCAACCATAATACATCCCCACTCTCACCCTGCCTGCTCTGGGAGTTGTTCTTTTCAGCTTTCCTTTCAACTGCCCCAGCACAGGTTTACATTCAGCTTTATCACTTGCACAGAGATAACAGCAAACTTACTCTCTACTGCACAATGGAAACAGCCTGGTGTGCAAAGAGCAGAGCCCGGCTCTCCTCCCTGGGAAGGGCAGGGGAGGTCAGGCAGCCCACACCACGTCCAGTGCCCGCTGCAGACACAGAAATGCCGCCCAATTCCTGTGGAGAGCAGCAGCAAGTCCATTTCAGTCGCTTCTGCCCTCCTGCCCCACTGGGGTTTTCCCTGGCTTTGCCTCTGTCCCTGCCAGTGGGGAAACCTTAAGTCTGACCCTTACTCTCTTCCTTTTTCCTAACTCAACCCATATACCCATCTCACGCCCGAGGTCCCTGTTCCTGCCACACAGCTTTGCCCTAGTCTTTGTTTGTCACTCATCTTTGGCAACTATTCAGTTTTTTTTGTGAAACATCCAGTTTGATTCTCAGTGCCAGAAATGCAGAGATAGACAGAGACACAAGACCAGAAACAGGCAGAAGAAAACCAGCAAGGGGTGCTGCTGCTCTCTAATAGAACACTGGCCATCAAGGCGGTCAGTGTTCCTCTGAAAAACGAGGTTGCTGACTTTTCAGACTCACTGCAAAACCTTTAAAATACCATTCAACCAAAACTAGCAGGTGTGGGGAAAGGGGACAGGGGAGTGATGCCCATGCTGCGTGCCAATACCCTAAACCAAGCCTGAAATTTGAATGATGTAAGAAGATTATTCCACTTATCCACTCCCCGATGAAAAATATGCCAGAGGTTAGCTTTATGAAAATCAGTCATACCTGCCTCATGCTACCTACTGTGAGATAGGATACCTGTAACCTTCCTTTAAATCTAGAGTCCTCATAGATACCTTACCCCCTGCCCTGTGTAGGGGTCAGATGGTACTTTATGGGCTTTGCCACAGATCCCAACAAACAACTATAACCTAATAACACCGGGAGAAAGCTGAGTCCTGCATCCTCCAAACAGACAGTAACAGGCAAAACACAACAGGTTCCAAGTCCTTCCTCCCTAAAATCCAGTTATTTGCTGGGATGTTGCTAAATTCATAGTTACAGCACATAAGTATTGCCATATCATCAGCACTCCCAGAAACTCTCATTCACAGGTACTTCTCATGCAGGTGAAAGGTGTGCTGTGCACACAAGTGATATGTGTGGATGCTTTCACCAGACATGAATGGATGCTGACATATGTTTATAAGCAGGTCCGTTGTAGAATTCTTCTTGGTTTTGCTTTGTTTGTTCTGGTGTTTGCTGTTTTTTTAGTGGGGGGTGGTGGAGGGAGGGATGGGTGTGTTTCTTTCCTTCTGTTAATGCTAAACAAATCTATCCATTCCATCCCCAAATTTCTCCCAAGCGGTTCTCTCTCATCACTGAAAGATCTTCAGTAAAGACAGCAAAACTGTTGGTGGAAAACAGTTCCAGAGGCTGTGCTGTATAAGAGAATCTGGTACTACTTCCATTTTGAATCACCAAGCAAAATCATTTCCTTTTGCAATTAAATTAAATAGTGTCATTTAAGGGAGGTTGCATAAATATCACTGTGCTATTCAACCCCCTCAAAGGCAAAACTTTTCCTGTGATTCATCATTTCTTGGTGTCTTGCAGCTACTGAACCAATCCCTTCCCTTCTTCCAGTGCTGTTTTTCCACTGAAGTTAAACTCATTATGATTTCCTCTAACTGAGCCTTTTGTGGCCCATCTTTTCTCTCAGGTCTCTCCCCGCTTTTTTCCGTCTGCTGCTTTGCAAGGGCCTCTTTTGTGCCTCCAGCTGGACATAGCTCCTTGCTCCAACCCCTGCTCCTCACAAAAGAGTAACATGCTTCCCTTGCTGCCTCAGCAACACAGGCAGCTCCCAGAGCCAGGCAGCTGTGGCCAAGGTCAGCCCTCTGCACCCGCAGAAAGTACTCAAATGTACTTAAGTTACTTACACGCTCGTATATCCAGTAATAACTTGAAAAATATTACTAGATATCTTCAAGGCTTGAAAGATCTACCCGATGCAAGATTCAACAACATTAAACCACTGGTGAGAGACAGGATCCAGCAGGATCAAAGGAAAGTATCTGTATTATACAGCAGCTGCTAGAAAGGATCCCCGTATTTCTGTGAGATTGGTGGGAAAATACCAGAGCTTGTGTAAGTAGAAACACCAAAGATCACCTAAATGAAGTAAAAGTGACCCAATTCAGCTTTAATATACATTCCTTATCAAACAAAATAAACCCGGAACACTCACCACTGCCCGACTACTTCTTCTTGTTATAATTAAAGCCTTAAACACATAAAGCCTCTAGCAACTCAGTCTTCCATACACATAAAACATGCTAAATAAAAAAGCCTTCCCCCCCTTGCTTTGCCTGGAAATTGTCCTCCTCATTTACTGACACATCTTTTTTCAAAATGACTCTCTGATTCCCTTGCAATGAAGTCACACCATGAGAGCTAAGGGGCAACAGGAGTTCCTGGAAGGAAGATGAGGAAAAAGGTCATTAGAATCATTAGGATTGCAGGACTTTTCCATTTAAGATGGGAATGCAAATCATAAGATTTTAATAGCAGATTTTTAGGACATAAACGGTCTTTCTTTTAAAGCTAAAGGACAGATAAATATAAAGCCACACGCTGAATTTTTTCAGGTGTAATCCCACATCCAGGATAAACCTGTAACCCAGAATTATTCTTCTAAAACTAGAAAATTCTAAAATGGAAAGAGCTCTTCAAACAAGCCCTAGATTCTTCCTTAATGACCAGCCTATCACAAGCACCTGGGGGTCAGAGACCAGCTCCTGGTGTCCCCTGAGTCCTCTCCAACCCCTTCCCCAACAGGCCCCACTGACCAAGGCCCTCCCTTCCACTCCAAATCCACACAGCCCACAGTCAATACCACAGCCTCCTGGCAACACAGACTCTTCTAGACAAAAGGCCTAGAAGAAACAGTAAGTAAAATTTAAAAAAAAAAATCAGTAAAGCCCACCAAGCTACACAACAACGTTGTCCTTTCAAAGGTAGGGTAATTAGGAAGAGAGGCCCAATCCTGCATCTGGATTTTACTGTCCTATCTTTTCTTTATCTGTTTTCATATTTTAATACAAATAACACCTACTTACTTCTTGCACAGACACATGTTGCAAAAGTTCTGTAGGCTCTGGGCCTGTCAGTAACGTGCTCTTGGACAAGTCAGACTCATTATTACCTCCTGGATGAACACACCTTTCTCAGCCCGCTCTAAAAATCCCCACTGCAACTTCCTCAGTGGTGCACAGAATCCCAGACTCTTTTGGGCTGGAAGCAACCTTAAACACCATCCAGATCCATACCCTTCCACTAGACCAGAATTTTCATAGCAGCAGAATCCTAAGTGCATTTCTACCAGCTTAGCAAGCTTCTATATACAAAGAGAAGACTTCGTTTTGGGAAAGGCTGTATCACCTGAAACACTGTAACCAGTAAACATCCCATTTTCCTTCAAAAAAGTGCAAACTGCACAGGCTGACTTGTCTGGGATGGCTCTCACTCGGATAACAGCCAAGGTTACAGAGCTCTCTCCTAACAGACCACACTGGTTTCAGAGGCAGCTAAACCTCTATGAAAAATGACCAGTTACTTGACTAGGAACAGCCCTTACCTACCCAAACCAAGTTACTGTTGTCACCATTATGCTGTGCAACACAGTGACCATGCTATGATCCAATTCCAGTTGAAGGGAAAAGTAGGGAACATAATAACCTTTAAAATCCTAAGAAGCAACGTCATATTTTTTTCTCCTTTTCAGGCAAAACTGAAGGAGACAACAAGAAATCAGCTTAACTTGCAAGAAAGGAGACAGGAGCATGTGTCACACCACCAGGAGTGAAAACACCAGGATGATTTATATAGGACATGGAGCGACCTTTAACAGCTTCTCAGAAGCTACTTGGAAAACTTGCTTTGGGAACGATCTGGGCTTCCTGTACTTTGCCATAATGGCAAAGCTCAGGCTGGCTGGTTACACTGCCCCTGCAACTCCAGTTACACACTGCCAGGTACTGTTACCTCCACACCCAGTGGGAGCTTTTCCTATGCCTGTCATTCTGATCCATAAAAAACCTACCCTGCTGTGGATTTTTATGAAAAAGGTTGGGGTGTTGTTTTTTTTTTTTTTTTGGTGGATGGCCCCACCTATGATTTGGGCCATGCTGCATGAAAATCCTTGTACAAACAGGAAGACTGCTTTTTTTTCCTAACAGCTTAAATCTAAACAGACAAAAGGGTTAGAGAATAGACAGCTTTAGCAGTCACACAGTTACACACTGGGTTACTGCTTCCTTTCCTGCCTCACTTTTGATGTATATTCCTCTACCACAGGGAGAGATATCCAACCCACTTATGAAACAATACATGAAATACCACTTCCAAAGCAGGTTTGGGGGGAAAAGGAAAGAAACCCCAAATCACACTACTATCTACTATCTGTCTTCTAACTGAAGACAGCTGTCTAGCATTTGGATAGCAACAGCACGAAAAATGGAGACTCAGTCGTGAGGCAGCAGCTTCACTTGCCTTACTGAACAAAAATCATGTGATAAAGCAACACAGCACATATCAGTGTGAGGATTTTTCTCTGTCATTACACAACAGCGTAGGAAAATTCCTCCAAACTCCTTGGGACTGAATGCCACTAATCCTCACTTCCCAAACACAGAGTTAAGAATCTGGATTCAAATTCCAAACTTAGAACTGTGAATTCGGGGCCCTTGGCTCATCTCACCAGTTACGAGGGAACTGCTGTCTCGATTACCAACATTTCCAGCACGATCTGCTCTCTTGCTTCTCCTCTTTTAGTGGAAAGACTCACTCGTGCCAATCGGGAAGCCTTCCCTATTGTCTGGGGAAGGCCAGCCTGAGAAGCCTTACTTATCATGTGTCACATTGCTCCAGCTATAGCTCAAGAATCATCAACGCCCCGTGCTTAACCCTCTTCAGCGCTGCTGGATTGCTGGATCATCCTGGTCTATAAATAGCCCCCAATAAAACCACGCTGCAGGCCTAGAGAGCAGGTCAGCAGAGGCAGAATTTCCCCTCTATCATGCCCAGAGGCGGCTGGCGCTACCTGCAGTGCCACAGGTGAGGCCAAAACCCTCCCGCAGCGCGGCCCATGGCGCAGTGGGCAAGGAGACTACAGCCCCCCGAGAGCCCACAGCAGTCCGGCACCGGGGGCACAGGCCCGCCACCGGCCGGAGGAGAGGGGAAGGCGACCGCCTCCTCAACCGCGTCCCCTCAGTGGCGGGGCGGGCCCACCCGCCGCAGAGAAGGGAAGCGGGGCAATGACTCATGGCTTTTGCCGGCTCCTGGCTGACGCCGGAGCGCTCCCCGCCGCCGAGGCGGCGCTGGCGGCCGAGCGGGACCGGGGGCGGCCGAGCGGGTCCCTGGGGCGGCCCCCGCGCCCCGGCCCGGCGCGGCGCGGTGCGGGGGGCGCCGGCGGCACGTGGCCCTGGCTGCGCCAATGGGAGCGGCCGCGACCATAGAGCGGGGCCGGGCGCCCGCCACACATCCCGCCCGCGGCCCGTCTCGCTGCTGCCGCCATCTTGCTGCAGGCGGCGGAACGCGCCCGGCCGCAGCACCGGGCCCGCACCCTCCTCCCGCTTACCTGAGGCGCTCCCGCCCCCTGCCCTCCCGCGCGGCCGGCGCCGGGCCCGGCGTTACCTCTGGTCGGCCCGCAGCGAAGCCTAAGCTGGGTACAAGGCCGAGGGCCCGGCCGCCATCTTGGTGCGGCAGAGGGATGTGCGTGACCTACAACATGCGGGCGGCCCCGCCCCCGGCCCCGCGGGTTGCCACGGCGACGGGGGCCGGCGCGTGCGCGGCGGGGGCCGGCTCCGCCCCGGGGGCGGGGCCTGCGGGGCGCGCGGGGGTGGGTGGGCGTGGCGGCCCCGCCCCTTCGCCCTGGCCGTGCGCGCGCGGGAGCCGAGCTCGCGGTCCGTGCGGAGGGAGGCGAGTGGTGAGTGAGGGGGGCGGAGGGCGCTGAGGGGCGGCGGGCCCTGCCCTGCCCTGCCCTGCCCTGCCCTGCCCTGCCCGGCCCTGCC